>QANZ01030434.1:9133-38691 GCA_003254925.1 Chamaecrista fasciculata | reverse complement strand
AGAGAGAGAGAGAGAGAGAGAGAGAGAGAGAGAGAGAGAAGTATCAAAAAGTATCAATTTTTGTGGCCCAGATTTCAACAAGAAGGCTGGATCCAGTACCCAAAAACTATGAGAAGCCTTTACACCAACCCCCCAAATGATTCCTAAAAATACCACAAGCAGAGATGAGACCCGATGCATGTAGACTATTCAAGATGACGATTTGGAGACTGTTTTATAGTGTCAAATTGTTAGAAGAGGATCCTCTACTATAAGACATTAATGTTATACAGCAAATAACTAATAATATTGTATATTGTGTTATGTGTACAGAGCTATACGAATGGTACAAGAATTTTTTTTTTTTACAACTTCGACGTTGTTTAGTGGAGAATCCAGAAGCCAAATTGTTAGTCTAAATTTGATATCTAATGCATTACATGTTAGATATTCAATATATAGGGGGTAATACTATGAAACTCTAAAGTGATGTAACATCCAATTCTCTATTTTTTTCTCTTTCCTGTTTCATTTAATTTAAAAAAAAAACATTAGATTAGATCATGCTCCAACATTATCCAATGAAGAGAGGGATAGATAAGACAATAAAGTTTTTTTAAAAGCAAACTCTCTATATATAGTAAAACAAATATTAGATAATAAATAAGTATTTAAATCATTTCAAATGCTCCATATATAAAATACTCCATATTTATTCGAAATAAAAAGATAATTAAAGTAATTGGTACTTGCTCTTTTATTATATAAATATTTTTAAATTTTTTATTTAATTTTATATTTTATATGTATTTCCATTTTACATTTAATTATTTCTTTTAGTATATGGATACTAAATATTGAATATTAGGTATTTCTAATTTCTGAGTGGCAAAAATATTCTTGATAACTCTAAAGTATGATGTTAGTTTTAGTTGTACCTCATAAATTATTCTGAGTCAATTGTAACCCTAAAGTATGGGCTTAGTTTCAATTGTCCCCAAATTTTTTTTGTGAATCAATTATACTTCAAAATCCTTTTTTTTTTTTGTGGATTGTATCTCTAATTCAGGGACATGTACAATTGACTCAAACAAATTTTGGAGGTACAACTGAAACTTACCCTATATTTTGGAGGTACAATTGACCACAAAAAATTTTGGGAAATACAACTGAAACTGATCTCATACTTTAGGGGTACCAAAAATATTTTTGCCTTTCTGAATTAGGATATCTTGTAATATATTCATAATTTTTAAAAATTTCAAATATTTTAAATATTAAATTATGTAAAGATACAAATATTAATAAAGAAAATTATACTTTAGTCATCAAATCAAATAATATATATAAATAGTGACTTCTAAATTAGTCTTGTAAATATCATTTCCGTTATTTAAGTCCTTCACGTTCAATGATATTTTCTTACTAAAATGTCTTTTAATACTAATAATTAAATTAATATAATATCATTTTTGTATAAATAAAAAAAAATCTCTTAATCAAACTACTAAATTGTAGATTCAATTTAGGTGTAAGAGTAATGTTTTAAAAAAAATAATATATTTGAGAGATTAATTTAATGTTGATAATGTTTTGAAAATAAAATTTTAAATCACCCTAATTGTTAAGGATTTAAATATATTTTGTCGCATATTAATATATCATCAATTACAATATATAGATATTAGACAAAAAAAACAAACGAATACGAATAAAATACAGAATACAAATATTAGATAAGATACGGAGAGTAGAAAAACACCATATGTATATAAACATATGATATGAAAGATGCCTCTTTAGATTTTCAAGAATAAAGAACTCTACAAAAATTTGCACGCAAGGGCCTTTAATGTTGATTATTTACGAATTACACAGTCTTCTCAAAAGAATCATTGTTGCAAATTAAAGACAGAAGCATGTGAGTATGTGACACGGGTATTGATAATTTCGTGGATCGCGTAGAATTGTAGAAATATATATGTGGTCCCAAAGTGTTATTGCTACTTTCTTTTTTCCGCCATTACAGCAAAAGGATACCAAGTTGTTCTTTGCTGTAATGAATTAATATTCTTTTCGTTTTTCACATGCACGTATAGTGTGGATTCTTTTTCTTATTCTTTTTTTTTTTGAATGAACCCCTAATAATAATAAAATATTGAAAAAAAATAATCAAATACTTAAAATGATCACAAAAGTATGAGTTAGATTTCAAATTGTTCTAAATATATTGTTTGTTTTAAATTAATTTTACATGTTTTTATAATTTTTTATTTTTATATAGGCCAAAGTCCTATTTTGGTCCCTCAATTATGTTCAATGTTTCAAATTGGTCCCTCAGTTATGACGAATTCAGAATTATGTATTACTATTGAAGAGTTTTTTATTTGTCCAATCGTGATAGTCCACAAGGAATGTCATATCACACTCTGAATGTGGGTTTTCAAGTAAGTTTGAAACTAAAAGTAAAAAATCACGAAAATCTACCTTTAAAGCATAATTTGACTTTGTTTGCCAACTTCCCTAGCTAGCTGAATAAAGTAATAAATCATCAAGAGTAACGTATAGTTCCAAACTAAACACATTTAAACTTGAAATGAGAGATATATGAGCAACTTCAGTAGTTTAATCGATAAACTAGTAACCCACATTCGAGATTCGATTTGATCTCATTTGCTTACGGTCTTAATTAGACAGACAAGCCAAAAGCAATTTGTAGCTAGCTTACTCGAATTTGAAATAAGAGATATTTGACCATATTTAGTAGTTTTGGATCAAAAGTGAAAAATTACAAAAACATGGATATAGAACTAATCTGAAATAGATGAAACAGTTGGAACCAATTTGAAATATACTACATACTTTTGAGACCAATTTAAGTATTCAACCTAAAAAAATTGTAGGCAAGATTCCTTATAATTTTATTATTAGGTTTATTCAATTATAAGTTTGATTTATATTCACTTTCTTCTATAATTGGTTATACCATAATATTTTTTTTTTAAAGAAAAATTTAGGTGAGTTAGGCCCGGGGCTCATCAAAGCCAAGGCATGCCTCTATGCTCTATGAGCGCTTACATAGGTACTTACAGATCACCTATCAACAAAGCCCTCACATCGGCAGTGATAATCGAACTCACGACCTTGTGGGTTATGAGTCGACTTCTTACTAACGATGTCAACCTTTATTGGCTCATACAATAAAATAACGTGTCTATAATAATTTTTATCTATTATAAATTTATAATTGATCATGTATAAAATTTTTGTCGCATTCATTTATTAAAAAACTTTATAAAAAAATATAAAAAAAATATCTAAATTTATTCCAATATAAAATTAAAGTGATAGGAAATTATCTATGTTACGGCTATTTATTAATACTAGTGGTTTTGTATATCTTAAAATTACATACACATTATTTTAAAATTTTAAATTTATTAAAAAAATTACAATGAAAATTATAGTTATCTTTTATTAAATGTTAAAATAATAAAAATAAATTATAAAAGTTTATTTGATTTCTCTTGGAAATTTCTATGATTATTTTGTTTTAAAATAATATAAAATAAAATTGGCTAAAGTGCACTTTTGGTCCCATAACTTTGGCAAAGGTCTCAATTTGGTCTCATAACTTTTTTTTGTTGCAATTTTGGTCCTATAACTTCTGAAAACTCCCACCGTTGGTCCCAAGTTGATTTCCATTCATTTTATGTCGTTAAAGATGACTTAACATACTGAGTTGGATGATGACATAGCAAATATGCGTGAAGTGGATTTAACGACAGATAATGATGGAAATCAGCATGNCTCTCTCTCTCTCTCTCTCTCTCTCTCTCACGAGATCATACTAAAAAAAATAAGATCTACACACGGAGAAGAATACATCATATCATGAGGAATCACGAGATCATACTTAAAAAAGAAGATTTTTTTTTTTTTTTGTCAAACATGAACTTCATTCATGAAGAAGAGAGTACAAAAGCACATTGGCTACACAATAAAGGAGATACACATGGCTCAAATCTATCACTAAAGCTCAGCCATGAACTCCTAAAAAACTGATTACAAAGGAGAATCACAGAAACTCATGCAACACACCTAAGAATATCAAGAGATAAAAGCAAATCTCCTCTCAAATACAGATCTACTCTAAACATTTTTTTTTTTTTAAATAAACAGAGAAAAAACAGAAGAGATAGAGGCAACACACCTCTCTTCACTCTCAGAGGAAGACTCTTCCAATTTTTCTCCTTCATGATTAGCACAAGAGTAGATCTAGAGATACCATTTTTAAAACAAGATAAACCCTTTCCTAATGAAAGGGGCAAAAACTTCCCTCCAGGAAGAAGACAACTTCCCTAATGGAAGAGGAAAACTCCCCTAATGGAAGTAGAGACCTCCCTAATGGAGGAAGAGACAAAAAATACCTAGAAAAAGAGAGGGGCCACTGGTATACACCGGAACCGCCGCCGACGGTTTTGCTTCAGAAGCTGTCGCCACCGAAGTCGCCACCGCCGGGGACGCCATGGGAGGCGCCAACCAACAGCCCCTCAAGGGGCTTTTTGAACTTGCAGCAAGAACCCTAGCAGAGCATTTTTCTGCGGCTAGGGTTTTTGAACGCTAAAAAAAAAAAAATGTGTCGAGCTTTCATTTATGTGTTAACTCAAGAAATGTGAGCCCGAGTCAGCTTCTTCTTGGGCCGTGTCTGGATGGTTTTTTCAAGATGGGCTCATTTTGTATTTGAGCCCATTTCCACTTGAAAAATAAAATATTTACTGCAACTAAAGTGGGGGCACATAAAATTCACACAACAAATACAATTATACAAGATCCTCGCATAACATAGGTGATAAGTTTAGTGGAATCTCAACAAAATCCATTATCAGGATAAATAATTTTAAGAGGGAAAGTAATTTTTAGAAGTAACTGTTCTTTCGAATATATCAAATTATAAAAGAAAGTAATTTCATTCTTTAAAAAATTACTTTTTTTTCTTAAATTTACCTTATTCAACATAATATGAATTATGGTCATGTTGTGTAAATGGATAAGACCACGAGGGTCGACGATCGACAATTCATGCACTAGATTTTGGAAAGTTCAGCTATTTGTATGAATAAAAAAAATAAAATAGAGTATGATACAATTTGTATAACTTATATTCTATGTCTCAATTTATCATTCAAACATACACTGGATTCTTCTTATCAAATAATTTTAAATTGTAGATTGACACTAATTATAAGTATTAATTATATATATATATATATAACGTATGTATATTAAGTTGCTAATTTTTTGTTGAAGCACTACCAAATTATTGGATTAATCAATTAGTTCAGTATTTTTGACATGTTTACTTTATTAGCTCTTTTAGGTGTTATTCCCCCTCCTCCTCCTTCTTCCACAAGAATAGGAACGTTATAGAATGTCATAAACCATTTCCAAAAATATTTGAAGCAAACTAAGCAGTTTGACAATATCACTATTATTACATTCATGCCAATCACATTTGTAAGAATCATACTCTTTCAAAGCATATTATTTTAAAAATAATTCATATACCAAAAGATCTATCTCCATATGAAGCATTCCAAAAACTGAGAGATACATTCATTAACTTAGAATAAAAAAAATAAAATTTGACCTTTTTTTATTAAATCAATTCAATTATTAAGTCTTGTGATAGATTTAATTTAAACATACTTAAAATCAAGTTAAATAAATTAAAAAGCAAAAATGTAAAACAACATGAGATAATTACAATTAAACTTGATTTTTTATTAGGTTTGGACATTTGGTGCTTTGTTACATGTGTCAACGTGAATTGCTGAATTACGTTACCACTTATGTATATGTAATTATGCATTGGTCAAAATTTTCTTTTGGTATTATGTTTAAAGAATATTCCACTTTGGAGCTATATATATATAGATGTGGTCCTATATGTTTTTTCATTTTTTTTAATGATGGTCTTACACTCTTACCTCTTAACTCTTAAAGCCAACGCCATTACACTACTGCCGTTAAAAATGACATAGCTTAAAATTGAAGAAAAGAAACGTGCATTATTGTGTCATTTTTCTCTCTTCTACAAGGCATTTATAGAAAATTTTTTTCCCCTCTTTCCCTCTCCTCTCACTGAACATTTTAGTTTGCCCATATGGATCAAGAAAACTTCTAATATGTCCCTTTGGCGATAGACTCACCCATACAAATGCAACTTTGTCACACCCGAATAAGTGGCCCCTCACATATCCCTTTGGTTGCTATCTAATTTTATTTTTGAACAATTAGAATTTTATTTTCTTTAGATTAATAAATCAAATATTCTTACTTTTATAAAAAAAATTATATAAATTTATATTTTAGAGCTGTATATTTAAATAATGTTATTGTATTCATATCCCATAATTTTTAAAATTAATCGTATCTCATACTCGCACCAAGTACTCATACCCGTGCAAATGCAACATAAATTTTAATATTTAAATTTGACCTGGCTCCAATTTTAATATTCAACTGTTTGTTTCCTCTTCTCCTAATTTTTATCTTCTCTTCTAGTAGGGTTCAAATCGTACTCTCTTATAAATTTCTAAATGTTTTGAGATTGAAGTTATTCATGATGCCTATAAACTTTGTTTAATGATTTGTATGTCATCGTGCAAAATTCTTTCCCCAAAATTATTTTGATATCTAAAATTTACTTTTCAAAATGAAATTTTGTTAGTTTAGACAATTCGATTAATAAGCTCGTTCAATCGCATAAACAAAATAACTATAAAATGATATGAGAGAAAACTTATGTTGGGCCACTAGTGGACTTTAGTCGCATCTTGACCCATTAAAAACTTCAATGACAACGATGCAATAGTGGCGATGGTGCACAACAAACTTCGATAAACGTGCAACTAGGTGATATGTGAGGGGCCACTTAAGGTTTGTGATTTGAGAATTGTGGCATGTTTAGAAAGTTTATTGAAAGTTTAATTTCAAATTTTAACTTTCATATCACAACATCAAATACTTAATATATTTATTTTATTAGTTTATCTACAATATCATTTAATTTAACTACTAGTTAAATCCATTTAACCTATCAACTCTTGCGATCCCGATTCTCTGGATTGAAGCTCTCTTTAAAGCCTTCTAGATTTCGCACACCTCATTAACACACACCAAAATGCACCACGTTATTTGATGAAACAGTGTGTTTCGTAAAATGAGGTTATCACGTGGCGCAATCTCAATAGTGAACAAGAAATCCAACGATTTAAAATTGTTTAAATCCAGACAACTCTATAGAAACCAAATCTAGAGGATTCAATTTCCAACTCTTGACCTAAAACTTTTTCCATTGGACTCGGATCCTCTGTTATTAAGAGGTCCCTCTGAAGTCCTTTATCATTTGATCACCTCACTCAGGCTTGCCAAAAGACTATGTTTAATTAAATGAGCTCGTCACGTGTCGAGATCTTAAAGGCGAACATGTAATCCAACGTTTAAAAATTGTCAAACTCTGGAAAACTCTAAAAGATCTAATTTTTGATCTAATTTTTGTTAGTTTAGACAATTCGATTAATAGGCTCGTTCAATCGCTTAAATAAAACAATAACAACAAAACAATTTGAGAGAAAACTTATGTTGGGCCAGTAGTGGACTTTAGTCGCATCTTGACCCATTAAAAATTTCAATGACAACGATTCAATAGTGGCGATGGTGCACAACAAACTTCGATAAACGTGCAACTAGGTGATATGTGAGGGGCCACTTAGGGTTTGTGATTTGAGAATTGTGGCATGTTTAGAAAACTTATTGAAAGTTTAATTTCAAATTTTAACTTTCATATCACAACATCAAATACTTAATATATTTATTTTATTAGTTTATCTACAATATCATTTAATTTAACTATTAGTTAAATCCATTTAACCTATCAACTCTTGCGATCCTGATTCTCTGTATTGAAGCTCTCTTTAAAGCCTTCTATATTTGGCACACCTCATTAACACACACCAAAACGCACCGCGTTATTTGATGAAACAGTGTGTTTCGTAAAATGAGGTTATCACGTGGCGCAATCTCAATAGTGAACAAGAAATCCAACGATTTAAAATTGTTTAAATCCAGACAACTCTATAGAAATCAAATCTAGAGGATCCAATTTCCAACTCTTGACCTAAAACTTTTTCCATTGGACTCGGATCCTCTGTTATTAAGAGGTCCCTCTGAAGTCCTTTATCATTTGATCGCCTCATTCCGGCTTGCCAAAAGACTACGTTTAACTAAATGAGCTCGTCACGTGTTGAGATCTTAGAGGCGAACATGTAATCCAACGGTTAAAAATTGGCAAACTCTAAAAAACTCTAAAAGATCTAATGTGAGATGATCCAATTTCTGATCGATTTAGTCTATCAACTCTTGATCTAATATTTTTTCCAATTAAAAATTGGATCCAACTTTTAAAACATTACTTTAATCTTCTCAAAAGAATAAAAAAAAATCTTAGAGGTTTTAAAAGGAAGAAAAAAAAATACCTGAAATATTTTTAATTTTGCAGGAATATCATCTTTCTCCTCTGCAAATTCGTCCCGGCAAGAAGAAGAAGAAGAAGAAAGAAATGGATAAAGCAGAAGAAGCCGAACGCTTGCTTGGTGTAGCAGAGAAGCTCTTGTTCAATCGCGATCTCACCGGCTCACGAGAATTCGCTATTTTAGCTCAAGAAACCGAACCACTTCTCGAGGGTTCCGATCAGATCTTGGCCATCGTCGACGTTCTTCTCGCCGCCGACAACCGCATAAATAACCATCTCGACTGGTACGCTATTCTTCAAGTCGATCGCCGATCTGACGATCTCAATTTCATCAAGCAACAGTACCGTCGTCTCGCTCTCCTTCTTCACCCAGACAAGAACAGATTCTCGCTCGCCGATCACGCTTTCAAGCTCGTCGGCGAGGCATGGGCTGTTTTATCAGATCCATCGAAGAAATCGCTGTACGACAAGGAGGTTAGCTTATTCGCTCAGGTTGATTTGAGTGCTCCCGGTTCGGCGGCGGCTCAACAGGAGAAATTGCCGGTTCGTAGGGGTCAAACTATGGATTTCAGGTTTAATAGTAGTGGTAACGCCGGTGAGAATAATTCACGGCGGAAGCCGACGACGTTTTGGACGGCGTGTCCGTACTGTTACTTGCTGTGCGAGTATCATCAGATTTATGAGGGTTGTTGTTTGAAGTGCCAGAATTGTGAGAGAGCGTTTCATGGAGAATCGATTCCGACTTTGCCGCCACAAGTGCCGGGCCAGGACGCTTATTATTGTTGCTGGGGCTTCTTTCCGTTGAGTTTCGCCTCCAATAATAAGGAGCCTGCGCAACCACCAGGGTTTTCGAATTGGACGCCGCAGCCGCCGGCGTCTGATTCCGGCCATCTGCCGGAGAATGGTTGGGATAATGTGGAACCGTTGGCGGCTAGAATGCCGGCAGTGGCGGCCGCTGCGGCAAAGCCGGCGAAGGTTTCGAACGGGATGGCTTCGGGTTCGGGATCTAATGGGCGAAAGCGAGGAAGGCCACGGAAGAATCCTTTGCTGTGATGATCATAAAAGGAGCTTTTATGGTTATTTCTGGCTCAAGATCAAGTGAAATGCATTGGGGTTTTTTTGTCTATGATGATGATTTTTTGTCGTTGAACATGCCTTGATTGGAGAAATATGAAGGTTTTTAATGGAAGGAGAAATTTGATGATTTTGGGGGTTGATGATTTTGGCCTGCCTGTGCTTTCTCTGGAAGACGTAAGAAAGCTGAAGCTGCTTTGGCGGAAAACTTGTAGGTACTGCTGTTTTCGGTGTTGTCTAGTTATTCACTTGTTTGTAGATGTTGGTTAGTTTATAAGTTATGTTAACTGGTTTCCTTATGGTTGATAGCATGCAACTTTGTAGAATTTGCTATGTAGTTGTTTTAGCTAGTTTTTTCTAGCAGAAGATCAAAGTCACTGATTCCTTTCAATACATGGCCATGGGCTTGTTACTTCTCTTTATGGAAGGATTCTTGTCTTCTTTCCCTAATTTACTTCTTTTACACAATGATATATTAAGAACATCAGCGTCCTATACTATGAGAAAAGTGGTAAAATATATCAATTAGATCCCCTAATTCTTTAAAATCATTTTAGTAGTAAAACGATAGAATGCAGTATTTCTTGGATCACGAGATTGAAACAGAGTATACTCTCTGGCAAGGGATATCATTTTCGTTCGGTTCATGATCTGAATTGAACTAAACAATGAGATTTATATATGGTCACTGATGCATATTTTGGCCACATTATTCCAATGAATGAATCCTTACCACAGTTGCAAATCCGTGTGATTCCCATTTATTGATTCCATCATGACCCAATGCAATCCAGTTGCAAAATTACCTGAGACTACATTTTCTACCAACTGGAAGAGCCTCAGAATAGTGTTTTTTGGTCTCTATGGCTTCAGGGTAATTTAATGTCATCTAGCCACGACAGAAAAGTTCATTGTTGGACTTTCTTTTGTGACTGGCTTGCTCTTGTTGGATATTTAACTTTCTGAAGCAAGGATAAGTAATCTTGAGAGAAGAAGGATAAGTAATTAGGCCTTGGTTGAACATTAAAAATTGAGGATTTATAAACTTAATTATAACCTTTTAGGACCTATTGTTAATGATTGGTTTGGCTATATTATTGAGTATTTTGTTTATGTTTTTTGTTTATACATGTGTTTTGTATTATAAATTTCAAGCTATTTGTATATCTGTTGTTAAATCGAAGTACTAAATTCGTAATGGCATTATTTTTGAAGTACCAAAATAGAGTTTTTGTCTAATATTAGTTGTGGACTTGTCTTGCTAAATAGGTAGTAGTCTCAGGAATCTTAATCCACAGCAATCCCGGTTCTTGATGACTATATTTGTATTGGTTTATAATTTTTTAAAGTCTAAATATGGGCCTTATGCTACTCTAAACTAAAGTCTAAAGTAGTAAGTGCGTAATTCTCAGTTTCTCACTGTTTGGAAAAGTTGTATCTCCAATTCTTTGATATATGATCCAGAGTCAGCGATGCATATCTTGCGCCCCCTATGTAAAGCTTAATTGCTTATTTCCTTACAGAGCATCAGGGCCAAATGTCAATCTGTATGATCTCTATTCAAGAGTATACTTCTATCAAGGACTTATTTTAGGTATTGAGAAATGGATTTATTTCTTATATATGTACATAAAGTTTATGCTCATGTTGAAAAATTTATAGAAATCTCCAGGTACTCATTGTTGGTACAAAAAGCCCTTGCATCACTGTCACTCGTGTGCTACTATTTATCATTTCATATTGATATATACATATTCTTATCTTACAAACAGTGAGTGTGTTCTTAATGGGTGTGAAATGTGAATATAGAAGAAACAAAAGATATTATTTTCTAGGCAGGAAGTATTTCATTTTGAACCCTAATCATCCCCCTTCAGTTCTTAGTTGCTACAGTTCTACAAACATTAATCAGTGTTTCCTTCTGATATGTCTAACTAAACTCAGTAACCTAACATTGAAGCATTTCATTGAATCCAACAGTATAGGCTTGATCATCCAATCTGTACAATTGTCTAGGTCTCACTTGTTCTTTCAATGGAAGATTTAGAATCACCTTCCATTAAGAGCTAAGACTTGGCCACCAAACATTACGTCCGCACAAAAATCATGTGCTAGATCAGAAGCAAGCACCATGATTTCAAATTTCAAGAGATATTGCTTTGTTGTGTCTTACTTTATTTTTTTTGTTAGTCCGTTCTTCGAGCTTCACCTTGACAAATTCAAACTCAACTAGTGTCACAAATTTAGTTGTGGTGTAAGAGTCTCTCAACAAAAGTAGTTGTATTTCACTTAAATAATATCAAGCTGTTTACCCAACCCCACAATGGTTGTGTCCTACTTACTTTTCTTACTTTGTAATGCTATATTTTTTCAATTTCGATCCTCTATAATGCACTTTCTCTCTCTAACATATTTCTATCTCTCTTAGTACTACACTCTTAAAGTATTATAGAAGATCTAAATTGATTTTTTTCATGGTTTAAGGTAAATGTTGCTACCTAAGAATTCTGATACAGACAATAATGCAGCAAAACTGGTTGTAGAACAGTCAAGAGAAAAAAGCTTATATTATGAGGAGTCTGGGTCAATGATATTATCCTGCAATAGTAGATCTTTTGTGGACAGATTATCTTTATATTGCAAAGAAATTGACAGAATCAATTCTAGATAGGAAAAAAACACAATGAAAGGTTGTAAAAAAATAGGGATGACCACTGTAACCCACTTGTATTGTATGGGCTCTATATCTCTTTACATTATCTATTTCGTAAAAAATAAAAAGAATCCAATTCCTTTTTGTGACTTCATGATATGTGGCAAAATTAAAGGATTAGAAGGAATAAATTTAGTTCCTCAACAATTTATATATCCATTTATAAATACAAACTTAGATCCAATTATTTACCATGAATAAGAGTAGGGCAGCTAGGGCTTATCAAAATTTTTAAACTCAACAGGTATTAGTAAATTTTATCTGAAGTTTGGGTAAAAAAATAAATAGGTCCGGATGTGAGGATTTATCTAAAGAAATTTGCATGTACAAATCAGAGACAGAGTAAAACGGCACCAACCTTATATCTTGCTCATGAAAGTAAAAATATATATATATATATATATATATATAATAAATGTAATAACTAAACTTTATGAATGAAAAAATTTAAAATTGTAAAGATAAAAATTAAAATATATTTATATATGTCAGAAGAGTAATTTGATGATATATTTATATTTATGATTTTTTTTATCTAAGATGGATATATATAAGAAATATTGATAAAAATAGATTTATCCTAATGAAAAATAACTTATTTTAAAACTATTTTACATATCAGAGTCTAAATATAAAGATTTGACTATTTATAGAAGGAGATTAAATTGATTTTAAGGTATATAATTAGAAATTTGGAACAAAATTTTCTGCTTCAGGCCTTCAGGATATTAAGGGCACTTGAAATTTCCTTTACGGGAGGGAGGCCCAAAGCTTGTGGTTTCAGCCTATAATGGGAGGCCCTGACTATTTAAGGAGTTGCTAGAAACAACAAAATGTTAAAAATCTCTTTTATCTTCCGTAGATCGAAATGGACGAACATATTTTGTCAACTCGTGCTGCACACTTACATTTCATTAGGTAAAAGAATTAGGTATAAATAATGGAGCTTTTTAGTTAAATATAACCTGAGTGCAGTTTAAGGAACCAAGACAACGAGTGATATAATCCATAGTCCAAGAGAAAAAAGAATTATTAGAATCCCAACACATACAAAATTGCAAAGCAAAACAAGGATTTTGCCACTAGTTCTTCACATATAGTTAGGCAAAAATGGCGAAAATCAAAGATTTTTCCTCTTTCGATGAGCACACAAGTGAGAGATGGTGGCCAACAATGGTAAAGCAAAATAGCATACCCGTCTGGGTTTGGGATTACTTTTTTACTTTGGGGAAGATGCAAGGATATATTGGGAATTTTATAATTTAGTGAAGGGTTATTTGGTCAAACATGGTAAATGAGTTCTTACTTTTTTTTATGATAATTCATTGCCACTTCATGATAAATTAGCAGTCATTGCAACGGTAGAAGACAAATTACAATTAATATAAAAGCAAAAAGTATTTTTAAAGTATGAAATAAGTTTCAGTTGTACCCCAAACTTTTCTTTTGATTAATTGTCCTCTCAATTTTTCATATTTGATTCAATTGTACCACACTTAGTGGCGGAGGCAGAAATTGAAAATAGGGAAGGCCGAACTTTTACCATGTATAGTAAATAAATTGGTCTCTGAATATAACAAATATATTATTTAGTCTCTGAATTGTTATAATTGTCAATGATTTGATCCCTATGTCAAAATCGGGAACAAAAAGTATAAATTCAGTACAAATTTAGGAACCAAATAGTATAAATTTAGTATAAATCTAGGGAGCAAAAAGTATACAAATAGTTTGAATTCAAGGACGAGATAATATTAACTTAGTACAAATCTAGAGATAAAAAGTATAAAATTAGTTCCAATTCAGGAATCAAATAGTATTAATCTAGTAAGAATTCAAAGATCAAAAAACTAAAATTAGTTCCAATTCAGGGACCAAATAGTTGATAATTGAAATATTTTAAAGATCAAATTGTGTATTTTGATTATTGAGAGACTGATTAGTTGACTCAATGTAAATTCAAATATCAAATAATAAATTTTCTCTTTTTTTTTTATTTATAGATACTTTTTTTTGAAAGGGTGATTTGTAGAAACTTATATTAATAACTGAGTATAATTATATTTATAGAAAATATACTTAATAAACATATTGTTGTCAAAAGGCTATCTTGAACCCCCCTCCATCACAATACTTAGAGACATGAGTAACCATTGTGGCAGAGGCCACTAAGGTCAAAAACTATCAAATTCATATATATATATATATATCTTATCACAATTTGGGGGGGAGGGGGCATGGCCCCTGCTGGCCCCCTTCCCTCCGCCACTGACCCCACCCCTAGATCCGTTAATAAAACTAATGAAAAAAGCTTATTTGTAAATTGACCCAGTTGATAGTTGCTGAAATGGCTCGTGATGTTCCAAATAAGACAAATGTGGCATAATTTGAGGGTACAACTGAAACCTTAGGTTTCCTACTCCCCCTCCCAAATTGGCTTTAATGTTCTTCTCCCTCTTCTATGCCTCCTTGACCCTCACAGAAAACCCAAAAAACACCAATCAAAACTGCATAACCCATTCACCAACTGACTCCCACAACTAGCCATCATCATTTTGTTAAAGAGAAGAGGAGGAGGAGGGAGATAGAATTGAGACCTCTTCTTTTTGTTTAAAAATTTGAAGGAGAAAGAATGACGTGTCAAATATTAATCTCTCGTTCCATTCCCCTTTCATAAATTTTAAATATCTTAAATTTGAACATTTTGGAGAAGGAATTATTGCGGAACAAACTTTGGAACTTAATCTTCCCCTCATCCCTTCCCTTTTCATTCCCCCTTGATTACCAAACAAGTCCTAATTTTTTAAACAAAGAGGTCCCAAATCTCTACCTTTCTCTCCCCTTCTCCTCCATAATTTTCAGTCCAAACACATCCGTATATGAAGAGTATAAATAGCTTAGCTCTAACTAAAGTTAAAGGACTAGATCACGAAAACAGTAAACCTAAAATCAATAACCTTTTTGGCCTTTAAACATTGTGCCCAAATCAAATCAAATAATATATAAAAAATATGAGTCTTAAAACATTAGTAAAAGACCTAAATTACAATAAGTATTTTAAGCTCCAAAATAAAATGATTTAGACTCAAATGCGTTTTCATATGTGTAATACTTAAGTCAAAGTCTTCAACTTGATATTTCTAAGCTTAAAATATATTGAATATCCCCACTCTTTTTTTGGTAAACTCAAATGAGTCTAAAATAATTTAAACTCAAATGAATTTTCATATATATTTACTTAAGTCAATGTCTCCAACTTGATATTTCTAAGCTCAAAATATATTGAACATCTCTACTTTAACTCATAATAATAAAAAAAGTTTTTAACAATAACTGAAAACTCGATTACTATTTGAAATTTGAATTAGTCAAGTCTTAGCCGTACATTCATTTGTTGAATGGATATTTTTAGTTCTGGAAGTGTTTTCCATGCCAATATTACTATTGAATGAGGCAATTTAAAAAAAAAAACTTTTTATAAAAAGAGAGAAATGCGAGGGTTGTGACAAGGAGAGAGGAAGATAGAAGAAACTTTTAAAGTTCGAACTTCCTTTAATAGAGTGCTAAACCATACCAAAGTCTCAGGCAAAAAAAATAAAAAACCATACCAAAGTCCAAATTAAGAAGCCCATCTTCCTAAGGGCATTCAAGTGGTCATATATTGACTATACTGTCAAAAATACACACCCTTCTCCCTTCTATTTTTTTTAGTTTAATCATGAATTTTTCTTACTTATTTATATAATGATTAAACAAAGACTAATCTTATTTAAATTAATCTTATTTAAAATTGAAAGTAAATAATTAAAGCATTTTCATAATATCCACTCTGAGACTCAAACCTAAATATCTCAACGTGACCTACAACTCACTTGACAAATACTTATTGGTATGCAGCTCCCTTCCATTTATAGTATGCAGCTCATCTCTGTCTGTATGATTAAACGACAACGTGAAAACCATCACTGCCATAGATTTTTGTTGGGACTCAATTACACGTGAACCAAAGTACACGGGATAGAAACCTACTTTCAGATTTCATCATCAAGTTTCATCAAACTTTAAACATATACAACGACCCTTCACGAGGATAATGCTTACTCTAATAAATGCTAAACTGCGTATTCCAAAACAAACTCAACATCTAAACACAAAATACATAATCATGCATCATTATCATTTTATACAAATAAATAAATACTAAAAAGAAATAGAAGGAAAAGCACCCCCACAGATTTTGGTTTTTGGCATTGCGGTTCCTATTTATAAAGTACTCTATAATAGAAAATTGATAACTACAAGGCAAGGGCAGAGAGACAAACAAACAGGAAACATGTATATCTATGTGTGAATTAATGTAATCTAATGAATGTATGTATCTACTTTCCAATTTTCAATACCCGTCATTATATTGGTGGCAGAAGATAAAGAATTTGTTTAATACAGTCACTGTTTTTTCTTCAAGAGAAAGAAATAACAATAATAATAATAATGGACAAAGCAAAGCCAAAGGGATCTGTGATTCTTCTGTCTGTGTATGTTTGTAAGTGTGGGAATTGACAAATGTATCCCCACGCCACATGATCCATCATGTTCACAATCACACACTCTTTACTCTTTTTTGCTTTGGTATCAGTTATTGTCTCTTTCCATTCTCTCTTCTTCTTCTACTCTCATTACCCCAATCACAAATATTCCAGAAAATCAATTAATTAATTAATTTCCCCCCAAAATAAAATCTTTTCAATTAATAACTCTACTGGACTCGTGGGCCATGAGTGCCTGTGCTTCTTTCAAAAAAAATGATAAATTATTGATAATTCATATTCATTTTTATCCTCTTCCACCTCTTTTCTGTAACTAACGCTAAGCTAGAGCTAAAGCTAAGACTATAGACCACAGAATCCATGGCAGCATCAGCAGCAACGGTACCTTTTTTCTTTTTTTTTGTCAGAAACACCCCTTCTCCGTATGTCAGACGAGACGATATAATAATATTAATATCCACGAGACGAGACGATACGATACGAGAATTTAATTTACTAGTGGCAATGTGGCAATCAATCGCTACCGTACATTTCGTTGCGTCTGAGAAATCCAAGCCCTCCATCTCGATGCTACTCCTTCTTCTTGTTCTCCTCCTTCTTCGTTTCTGCTCAATCCCGTGATTTCCGACACGCTTCTCAAACTCATTCTCCCTCTACGGTTCTCGTTCTCCCGTACGGTGCTTCTGTACAGTGGCAGCTGCATATTCTGCTGCTGTTGTGAAAGCGACGGTCTAGATGAGGAAGAAGACGACAATCTACGGCTGTTGTTTTCTTCGCTCATCAGGATCATCTCGGACGTTAGATATAGCAGATCCGACGGTTGTACGTCGCTCCATCTTTGATTGACTGGCTTGTGTTTTGGCGAAGGAGACACTATTATCTGATGCGACAATCGGTGTTTGTTTTCCTTTTCCTTTTCCTTTTCCGTCGTCAATAGTAATAAACCGTCTTTTCTGGCACCACCACCGTCACCACCACCGCTGCTAATACTACTTCCTCTTTCGTTCCTCTTTGTCTTGTTGGAAAACATTGCGCTGTCTAGAGATCTTCTAAACGGTATCATTGATTTCTTTACCGGCGTCGATGATGTGGACGTGGTGGTCGAGGTGGTGGTAGGTTGTCTTTCCGAACTACCTTTCTCTTGCATTATAATGGGCAACAAGAAACCTCCTCTTTCTTCCACCGACGAATGTCTCCCGGAGACTTGTTCGGGCGGATCCGGGTTCGACCCGATCTCTAAGTCCGACGGAAACTCTGTTTTTTCCGGGATGGGTTGATTTTGTGGCCAAACTTTGATGTCTTCAAGGAGAAGGATGTCTTCCGGGTCGACCCGGTGGCGACAAAGCGGGCATGTGGAATGAGCGTCGAGCCAAGTATCGACGCATTCGACGTGAAAAGCGTGACGGCATTTTGGAAGCAAGCGAAGAACCTCAACGGGCTCAAACGGCGTGAGGCAAACGGCGCATTCGAGACCGTCTTTCTCTCCTCGGAGAGATCCGAATCGGAAAATCGGCAACGACTCGATCACGACGCGGTCAATGCCGGAGTTTTTTCTCACCAGAGGACCGCCACCGCCACCGCGTCCTCTGTTTGAATTCCCTAAATTTTCATCCCCTGGTTTACAATGTCGGACATAGAGAAGAAGAAGAAAGGTAATAGAAAATAAAGTGGTCAATACCCCAACTATAACAATCACGCTAGGCTTGAACGGCGTCCCCCTCCCGCCGTCGTCGTCGTCGTTGGGATTCTGCGACGGCGACGGCGGCGAGGGAATCAAACTCGCCGGAGAAGGTAGGGTTTCTCTGACGACGGAATCAAAAGCAGCCTGTGCGATGACGAAGGAGAAGAAGGGGAAGAAGAAGAAGAATCTGGAGAAGGGGTTGAAAGAAGGAGCACCATCCATGTGCGAGCGAGAGTGATAGTCGGGGGGGTTAAAAAGTGACCAGAAAGTAATTTGAAGAGAGAAGAGGGGGGTGGATTAGCAAATTAAGAATAATATAATAATTATTCATGTGAAGATCGAAGAAGAAGGAAGAAAGGAAGCTTTTAGGCTTAAGGGGATAGGAATAGGAAGGACGAGGAGATAGAGGAAGAGAGGGAGTGAGGGGCTATTTTGGGAGAGATTCTATGGTAGGGATTCAGGTGGGAAAAAGATACAATCAGACAAAGACAAATACGGGCAAACTCAACTTTATAAATATAAATAAATCAACCCCCCCAAAAAAAAATTATTGTTATTCAAGTGTAACTAAAATTACATTTCATTTTCCTCACCAATCACCATGAGTGATATAACTTTCCCTTCACAACTACACTCAACAATACATACAACCGACATTTATATAAGGCTTAAGAGCACTTTTGGTCCCTTAACTTTCACAAAGATCTCAATTTGGTCCCCTAGCTTTTTTTGCTGCAGTTTTGGTCCCTTAACTTTCGCAAAATTCTCAATTTGGTCCCCAAACTTTTTTTGTTGCAATTTTGGTCCCCTAACTTTTGAAAACGTCTCACCGTTAGTCCCCTAACTTTCGCAAAAGTCTCAATTTTGGTCCTTAACTTGGGACCAGTGGTGAGATGTTTTTAAAAGTTAGGGGACCAAAATTGCAACAAAAAAGTTAGGGGACCATGGTGAGACGTTTTCAAAAGTTAAGGGACCAAAATTGTAACAAAAAAAGTTATGGGACCAAATTGAGACCTTTGCAAAAGTTAGGGGACCAAAAGTGCACTTAAGCCTTTATATAAACATAACCAAAACATGCTTTGTTCCTACATATACCTCTCTAGAGTCTAGAGATCTTGTCTTTTTTAATTCATTCTCACAACTCACATTGCTTCTTAAAATATAAACAGTGTTTTGTCCTAATGAGTGATTTTGTCTATTTTTTGTTTTATGGACTAATTTTATAATAAGTCCTTGATGCGTCTCTGTATCTGAATTCCTACCTTAAATATTTCTGAATGCCCTTTTTTGCTGGGGTAGCAACTAGCAAGATTAGAGAGTTGTGATTTGTAGGATATCATTTGCATGTGTTAGTTGTTAGTTATAAAATCTAAGCAATAATATATCTCTTTATTTGATTTCACATAGCAACGGTGTCTGCTTAATATATCGAAAGAGAATTTTTTTGGTGGACAATTAAATTTCAATTTTGCTAAATATCAGGCTATCAGCCCACCTCCATGTATTGCTGATTTCTTATTGACTCTTTATTTTTTTTTTTTAACATCTTATTGACTCTTTATTAACTCAATGGCATCTTTTCCTCAAAAAAGAAAAAATAAATCTGCAAGTAAATGAAAGGAAATAAAGAAAGAAGGAACTGTAATATTTATCATAGAGGCCCATACTCTGAAAGACTGAAAACATCAATCCATCATAGGTCATAGCAGACCGATTATTGGACTTGTCAACAACTTGAGTTATTGACTTACTAGGTAAATAAGTAAAATAAATAAAGAATATTTCTATATATTTATAAAATTAAAAAATAATAATAAACTTTTTTCAAAAAATAGTTCATAAAATAAATTTATTATATAATCCATATGTATTTAATTTACTATATATATATATATATGTTATTTTTGTACACTAATTAAATAAAAATAAATAAGTTTTGTTAGACTAAAAAGATGAAAAAGATCATTCTCGAATCATTCTTTTCAATTTACCCTTAAGCGAGTGATTTAAGAAAAACCTCATGATTGGCAAGTTTGAGATTGAATTTATACGTGAGATCTGCAACACCAAAAAATAAAAGTTTTGAAATAGAGTAAATTAGTAATGCGGTGTATACTTATTAATTATCTTTATGAATTCAAAAAATATATTGTTTAATCATTTAAAAAATTAACTAGTATATTGTATAGTTCTCTTAAAAACTAAACGATGTATTTTAATATATTTTCAATGATTAAATTATTAATTTAGTAATCTCTGAAGAAATGAATTATTAATTTACTTTTTTTTAAATATAACATCAGAAGGATGAGAGTAGAGCCGTTAAAGTGGGCCAACCCGTGCCGGGTTGGCCCATCACGGGTTGCAGGTTATACGGGTTGGTTCACCCGGACTAGAATATGTGGTGAGCCAAGATTTCGCCAACCTGGCTCACCAGCTTGGTGAGCCGGGTTGGCTCACGTAACCTACTAAATTTTTTTTTTTTTGCATCATACTTTAAAGTATATTTTATTTATGCAACCTGTCATTTTTTTTACATAATACATTATAATTTATATATTATAAAACTATAATTTTTTGTACATAATACATTATTATTTGTACATAATACATTATAAAACAATATATATATATATATTAATGATTATGATTTGTGAATTAAGAATGTGATACTACTAAAGTAATAAGTAAATAAGTAATAATGAATTGAATTTTATAATTGAAAGTTATAAAAAATGAGTGTGAAATGTGAAATTGAGTGAGTGTGAGTAAGGGCCTGTTTGGGTGAACATTACTTTTTTATTATCTTTTCATTATCCCCAAAATTTTCATTATATAACTTCATCTACAGTGTTATATGGATGTTTGTTTTGCAATTAAAAAGTCATTACAAAAATATCACTTCATTACAAACTCATTTCATTACATATTTCATATCCAATTACTAACATACCCCTACTCAAATACCTATAATTACCTATACTCTAATACAAATATAAAAAAACTATTTAGCAAAATAGTAATTTTCAATACCCTCATTTATTACACTTACAACTTTCTCTCTCCACTCATTATTTTTTCTTTTTTCTTCCTCTTTCTCTCTCCACTCATCATTTTTTTCAATACCTTAATTTTCAATACTATATATAATTTATAATTTATATTAATTTAAAATAAAATAATTCAACTCATGTTATTTACATTTTAGTCCATGATATAAAATATATAATTCAGACGCCAAAAATATACATTTTGGTCTCTCCTCCAGTATATATATGGGTATACGAGAGAGGCGGATAGTGGAAGAAGAGTGGATGGTGCGATGTGCTCATGCGTGAAGATCAACGGTCATATTATTACCCGCAAAAAGACAAACCGTTTTGATTAATATATAATTTTTGGTCCCACATTTTTTTCGTGGATAACATTTTGGTCCTTCAATTTATTTTTTGGAGGAAAGTTTGCAATATAGAAACCCAATCGTTGATGAATGCAATTTTTTACGGGTCAAGAGATATATTTCACTTTCGTAAGGACCGATTCGTTCAATTTATATAAAATCATAGACCAAATGGTAGGTTTTTAAACATTTTCATGTTATTTACATTTTGGTCCTTTCATTTCATTACATAATACTACTCCAACCTTCTTTACAAATATTCACATCTAGCACAAATTCCGAGACAATTTCATTACCATTTCATTTCATAACCACCACAACCAAAAAGTCAAAATATTATTTTTTTATTTCTATTTATTTCCATTATCAATTATTAATTCTACCCCTATACAATTTAAAAAAACCCATATATTTATTTCAACCAACCACAATCATTACATACCCTTTTTCATAATTTCACATCCTATTTTTTTCATTACATCTCAAACTAATCCAAACACCATTTTCATTGCATTTTCATTACATAATTTTCTCATTACCATTTCATTACATAAAATCATCATTTCATTACCTACTTCTAATCCAAACACACCCTAAGTAAATTTATTATGTTTATTTTAAAATTTTATAATTTTTTTATATGGTGGGTTGGTGAGCTAACCCATCAACTCACCGGGTTAGCTCACCATAGCTCGCGGGCCAGGTGAGCCAGCTCACGCGGGTTAAAATTGTTTGTGAGCTAAGATTACTTTAACCCGGCTCACCATTTATGCGGGTTAAACAGGTTCAACCCACGAGTTAGAACCCGTTTTGACAGCTCTAGATGAGAGTGTATAAAAGGATCTAAATGTGAAAGAATATGATCCATCATTAAAAAGTTGAGGAAAGAACGAATAACGAATTTGCCAGCGAAGGAAGATGCCAATACTAACAAATCAAGTGAGTGACATGTCCATGTTGGCTAGTCTTGGTAGTTAGAAACTTACACTAAGTAGCTGGTTGAAATCACAACTAGATAGACACGTCATGCATCAAAAGACTAGAGATCTTGTAGAAAACGTTTGTTAAAACAATAATAAGAGAAATACTCTTGATTTATATGTATGGCTTCTAAAAACTATATATAGACAACAATTCTTTCATGGTGAAAGTGCATGTTTTCCTACTCCTACTTATAACAGCAATACACGTGATCAAGTCATGATTTGTCAATATTTAATGGACGTTTTATTTGAATTATTCATTAAAATTTATCTTATTATTATAATCGTTGATTAATTTATCTATTAACCATAGTCATTTGTTTGTATTTTCTTATGATAAGAATCCATGGTTCAGAAAAATCTTCTTTTTTATTGGTCAGGCAGAAAAATCTTCTCAAAGCCATGGTTCATTTCAATTACTTTTGAACCTAACTTTTATGACTTGTTGGACTAGTTTGCATTTTCAGTTGGGCCATTTGCGAACAACGGCCATTCATTTTGTGTAGGTTCTGTGTTTGTGGGTTTAATATACTATTGAAGTATTGAGTAATGATGAGAAAGTTGTGGAAAGAAGTGGATCTTAGTACTAATTATAATTGGACAAATAGTGCATAGGCCTTAAACGAACCAGCCCTTTTCAGATACGGACTGGATATATTAAGCCCAGATCTTTTAAAAGAAACAAAATATCAGGCCGAAACCCTTCAACAAAGTCATCTTTTTTTCTTTTGATTAAGGTAAGGTATCCATTGTTGATAGTAGTAATTAATCTCTTTCGTAGAGGTCATCTACTTAAAGTGATAAACAATTGATCACATAATATTTTTTATAATAAAAAATAAAATTTGAATCCACACTACTTAATTTAGAAATCAAGTGGAGAACTACTAACCTATATTGCTACAATCTATAATAGGGACATGAAGTTTGCTTTGCCCCCGAAAAATATGCATCATTTTATTATTGTTAATTTGTTTTTTCATTTCATGGGGCTTTTGAAAATATTAGCATGAGTATGTGCCATACTACCGTATGTCTATATATTTATACTATATTATATGTGGGAGGAGAAGCCTTCTGGTCGTCCTCCCACTTATACTAAGCTAAAAATATTACATGTAATTAAAATAAGAGGAAATTTATTATTTGATCCCTTTTTCTTACTAAGTCAACAATTTGGTCCCTAATTTATTTAATACATATTTATGTGCCCGTTAGGGCACGCAAAGCCCCTAGTATATATATGTGTGTGTTTTTATTTCTTTTTTCATAGTTTTTTTTATGGAGATAATTCTATTTAAGACACGATTCAGCACTAACTTGCAAATTTGAGAACAAGAGTGAGTGAAACTGATGTAGAACATTTTTATTGGGTCTGATTCTCGTATTGAGAAATTGTTGTTAAATAAAAACAATTTAAAAATTGTTTGATAGTTTAATTTTAAGAATAATTTGAACAAAAAAATAAAAAAAAAATTGTATTTTAGTTTCAAAATTTTAGAAACAAGTCAAATGTTGTTTGTATTATGAAAATAAAGAAAAAAAAAATACAGAGTTGATTTTCATTAATAATAATTATCATTTAATATAAACTCAACTACACTTATCCTCTACAGTATGTTGTTTCTGTAGTGTAAAGAGAGAATGAAAAAGTTAGAGAGAGAAGCCTAGGTCTCACTATTATTTTCTCTCTCTGACTCTTTATTTCTCTCTCTAAACTGTATGAAAATGCACAAATATTAGACTATAGAGGATTCAGGTATTGAAATATTTTTTTTTTCATTTTTTGATTTTCAATTATTTTATAAAATACATTCTGTCAAACATTTTTTATCTTTCAAAACATGTTTTCAGAATCAAATTTAAATTTTATTTTTAAATACACAAAATACATAACCATCTTTTTTATTTTTAAATTCTTGATAAATTTTTAAACTGTCGACTTTTTGTGTTCTTTCGAATCAAACTAGTCATCGGTTACTTGCAGAACTAGTTCAGTTTGGTTCTCTGAACAACAATTAATTTACAAGTATCATAATAATAATTGAATTATATATTCAATCAATAAAAAAATTCAATTAATTAAACCCAAAATAAATAATTGTATAACCATTATTGACACTATCCACAAGGTATTGGGAAATTGTTACCTTTGCCTTAAAAGTACACACACCAATTTGCTGCTTCACTCTTACTTCACCTCTGTTTTTTCCCCTTTCTTGCGTCTTTCTTTTTCCCTTTTTGTGTCTATGAAATTTTGAAATGAGTAATGGAAGCAAAAGGTTTTGGTTCAATTTGCCAGCAGTGGGTCTGTCGTTTTACATGTAACCCAATCCACAAGTACAATTCAAGTTTGCTACAAAAAATGAAATTACACTTTCCGTGCATCTCTTAATATAATGAACCTCCACCACCCTTAATTAATGAAGTGCCAACATGATCAATAATCTTTAATTAAAAATGATAAAATTTAGAGTCTCATGTATCTTTTCTCCATGGAGTGAGAGATGTTCTCTTAATGATCCAAATTGTCCAGAGATTCAAATAACAATGTTTAATTATATTACATTAATTAAAAAATGCAGCTAAAGTTATATACAATCTCTCACAATCATTCAAAAGGTAAAAATATTGTCTTACAAAAATTTGGTACAAAAATATCAACAAAATAAGGCTACAGAAAATATATCTAGGGAAATATTCAATCTCAAACGAATCTTAAAACAATATATTTCACTCACAAGCTTCCTCTAACAAATACCCAAATCACCAAATACAAATAAAGTTGAAACAAACTAAATCGCACAAAACAGAGAAACAAAAGAAGCAATTTCAAGGTCAAATTCGAATATTTAAATCATCTCCAATCCAAAAACTAACCGTAGGATATAAATAATAAGATGTCAAGAACATACACTCAAAATTTCAGCTCAATGAAAGAAGATTTTACTGTTGGATTTTCCCAAAAATGGACGTCATTTAGGAACACTGAATAAGACACTCTTCAAACTTTAAAAATTCATTTCTACTAAACTAAAGCTCCAATTAAAAAACTGACTATAGGTTGACTATAGGTTGATGTCAGTAATATAATATTCAAATTTAAGCTCAATTGGAGAAAATTTTACTGTTGGATTTTGCCAAAAGTGTATGTTGCCAAGAAAAAAGAGTTTTTAAATCTACTTTCTCTTTCTCTCAAACTTCTTGCTTGCTCCCTACTCACACTCCTACCCTGAGAACTAAAACACTGAAAAAAGATTGGGCTGGACTTGGACCAAATGGGCCTTTTTCATAGAGTGACACAAGCCCAACACATATAAGTTAGTCCTTGAAAAATAGGTTTAAGAGATTAATTTGTATTACTTCTATGATTTTCGAAAATTAAAGTATAGAAATTAGATTTTTAACAATTGAATTGTTAACTCATATATTTTAAGAATGGAATTATATGTTTACTTCTTTTTTTTTAACAAAAAAAATGAATTTATTTGAGTGCATTTTAAATTAGTTTTAAGAACTTTATGATTTTCAAACATCTACGATTTGTTAATTTGACAATTAAAAAAAAAAGAGAACGAAGATATTAGAAGGGAAGGAAACAGAGGAGAAGAAAATGTTAGCCCCTATACCCTTTCCTATTATTTGGTTTGCAACATATTCTTTAAAATATTTTAATTTATGTTATTTTGAATTTATGTAAATGGAGAGAAATTGAGGTTTTGAGAATTACTTTCTAATTCATTTTCTTTACTTTTTACTTCCCAAACAAAAAGTATCTTAATCCTTTTTTCCATTCTTAAAATATGAATTTTCCACATTTCATCACAGGTCATGGCAAATAATTTCCTATGCTAAAAAAGAATTCAATTTCATGATCTCTAACTACTACTTCTTTGTTATTATATAATTCTTATTGCCTTAATCATCCAAAATGTTATATGAAAAGCAATTTTTTCTTTTACATGTACCTTAGTCATAAAGTGCAGTCACTATAATAAATGAAGTTGTCCAATTCATGATTGAAATTATGGAAACAAAACAAAAGATGTTTCCAAGTCTGATTAAAATGTTTGGTTTTTTATACTAGCCTGGGGTTTTTCGGGCGATTGGTGATTGCAGACTGTGAGATAGGATTCATGAATATTGAGTAGGTAATATATATGTAGGGGCTCCCCTAAAACTTTCCCAAAAAAAGAAATTATCTGCTAATACCATTTAATGATTTTTTTTTAATAAAAAACCTTTTATATAACAAAAAATTTAAAACATTTTTTGTTATTTCATAATTTGAAATTTAAAAATGTTATGTATTTATTATATCTTTGTTATTAGGGTAAATTACACTTTAGTACCCTATAGTTTGGTCATATTTTACTTTGGTATCTTGTAGTTTAAAAGATGACACTTTGATACCCTGTGGTATTCTCTATTAACAACTTTGGTACCATTTGGAGCTATTTTGTAATTTTAACCATAACAAATTTTGCAAAAATTATATATAGACCCTCAATATTTTTAGAAAATTACAAATAGGTCCCTAGATACATATTATCTAGGGACTAAAATGAAATTTTTTTAAAAAAATTGGGATCAATATGTAATTTTTGAAAAATTTGTTATGGTTAAAATTACAAAATAGCTCCAAATGGTACCAAAATGTTAATGGAGAATACCACAGGGCACCAAAGTGTCATTTTTTAAACCACTGTACAGGGTACCAAAGTGAAATATGACCAAGCTATAGGGTACCAAAGTATAATTTACCCTTATTATTATTATTAAATAAGATATAGTGAGAATTAAGTTGAAGTGTAAGGTATATGGTATGATGGTATTTGCCTGCGGGGGGCAAAATGTACAGTGTTTATTATTCCCATCTGAAGTATCGTCTGTTGTTGCTGTGTCTTTGTACTGACACCCGATGTTGATTTTACATTCCTATTTTCTGTTAACACTGTATTGCACCCACCCGACATCCTCACATGCTTTTTTTTCCCCATTTATTTTATCAATCTCTTTAATTATCAATAAACCCCATATATAATTAAGCCTAATTAAGCAAGAGACTGTTAATTAATTAGCAGCTAAAAGCTAAATTTAACTAATGATCAAATCTCAACTAATTGGGAGTGAGAATGAGACTCTCACTTATCTTTTCTTTTGACTTATTTGTATAAGAAAACAAGAGAAAAGACTCCCCCCCATACCAATAATGACTGACTTATCAGTCAATGTTTCACCTAGAGTAAATTTTCTTTTCCTTTAATTTATTTTAAAATTATGACTTAATTATTAAATATTATAAATATTTTTTTTTAATTTTTTTTCACAAATATTAAGTATTTAATTCTTAAAATTTCATATATAGAGAATAAATATTTAATATTTTTAAAAAAACCTAAATAAGAAATATATTTTATTAAATCATAATTTTAGTACAATTTGAAAATTAAAAAATAAGTTTCCTCTTTTATTTTTTTTTCATTTTGTAACTATACGTGTGTGTGTATATGTATGTATAAGGGGAATAATGGGGTAAGAATTGTGGTTGTTTGGAAAGTTGCCAAAATCCAAAGGAAATTGCATTATTGGTTGCTGCGAAACTGAAATTCTTTTGCTAATTTTCTTAGCACTTGAGACGAACTTGGAGTACACAATGTCAGCATGCCCCAATATCCCACCACGGCAAAAAACATACATACTTCACCACGCATGCATCAACAACTGTAAAACTTAAATAATCCATGTTTCTTTTTCTTTTCTCTTTTTTTTTTTGGGTAAAATTATAGTTATCTTGGCTTATCTGTGTAATAATTTAAGTAAAGATTAATCTCAATTATTCTACTACCAAAAGCGAACAATTAATTGAAATTGTCTTAAGAATCCATGTTCACTTTGTCCTAATGTTTTATGTATTAGAAAAACAAGAAATTGGAATAAAAATTGAGACCGAGTCTATTACTATATAAGGGAATTAAACCCTGTTAAAATATTTAAGCAATAAAACACGTAAAACGATATTTTAATTAGTAAACTAAAAATTATCGAATATATTTTAACAAATCTAAATTCTACTATAAATAACATCATTATTAAGGATGATCATGGGATGGATTGAGTTGAATTTGGAAAAAAAATTCAACACAATCCACATATTTATTTGAGGGTTGGGTTGAATCAGTTTTTTTAATTTTTTAGTCATTCAATCTGATCTGATCAATTCACAACTCTGTGTGTCGAGTTCCCATATTATATAAACCTGTAACTAGTGAAAAAAATGTTTTATCAAAAAGTTCAAAAAATAATTTAAATTTCATATATATAAATATAAATTAATTAAAATACACTCAATAACAAATATAAATGTAATACATATATATAATTATATAAATTCTAAAATTAAAATATCTTAATTATAAAGAATTAACAACATAAATATAAAAAAGAAATATACAAAAATACATAAGACTATAAAAAAAGAAAATAAAAAAAGGGTAAATTACACTTTGGTACCCTGTGCTTTGACCCTATTTCACTTTGGTACCATGTGGTTTGAAACTTGACACTTTGGTACCCTGTGGTATTCTCCATTAACACTTTGGTACCCTTTGGAGCTATTTTGTAATTTTAACCATAACAAATTTT
>QANZ01030430.1:22552-40687 GCA_003254925.1 Chamaecrista fasciculata | reverse complement strand
CACATAAATAAAATGATTGGCCCTAGGGCACAATCTCCATCAGGTTTTAGTGATGTTTGGAAGACCATTTGGTCATTCATAGGTCCACCAAAGTGTAGAATGCTTTTATGGAGAGATTGTAGAGAAATTATTCCAACTAGATTTGCTTTATTTAGAAGAGGTATTAATGTTGAAGTGTTGTGCCCTTGATGTCATGTGAAAGAAAAGACCACTGTACATGCCCTTATTTTTTGTGATGCTATCAAGCCTATTTGGGATGAAACCTTTATTCCCTTCATTAATGAAATCGATGAGGATCTATCTTTTTTGGAGTGGTTTGCTACTGTTTTTAGTTTTTGGAGTAAGGAACATCTTAATCTCTTTCTCTGTACTCTGTATACAGTGTGAGATCTAAGAAAGAAAATGGTTGCTATCCATAATTATTCACACATCCCATATGACCAGCTGGTTAGTATTAGTAGAAGTCATGCTGCTGAATTTCTTTTGCCTATTGTTATCTCTACTCATCTTTATAGAAGCTCAGCTACTGTAGCTTGGGAGCCTCCAACTTGTGGTTGGTTTAAAATCAACTTTGATGGGGTTGTACATAATGATGGCACAAGAGGTATTGGGTGTGTGATTAGAGATTTTAGAGGTCGTGTGTTGGCCTTAGCTACTCATAGGTTTTTTTTTGCTTGGTCTCCAAATATAGTTGAAGCTTTAACTACTTTAATGGTTGTTAGATTGGCTCGTGATTTGAGATGAAGAAGAGTTATATTTGAAGGTGATTGCTGGAAAGTTTGTAACTATCTAAATTATAGCATGAATTAGCTCTCTTTTCTCAGTCTTGTAATGGCTTATTTGCTTGACATGAGTAATATTTTTTATGCTTTTTCTCTTTGTTGGAAGAGTTGTGCTGCAAATATTGTAGCTCATACACTTGCCAAATTTTTGTTTACTCTTTCTGGTTTTCCAAAGTGGCTAGAGAACCCTCCTGAGTGCATTGTGGGTTCCTACCTTCTGAGTATTCATGATTCATTAATGGAGGTTTTTATTTCAGTAAAAAAACAATAAAATTATCATATTATAAAAAAGCAATATAAAATATATTTTCATTAAAAATATATATTTATTAATTAAACGATTGAACCAATGAACTTTGAATTGGTTCAATGATCGGTTCGATTTTTAAAACCTTGATCGGAACTATAAAACTCTCTTGAAATTTTTGTGCCATCTAATTACTCTAATTCCACTCAATTCACATAAATCTCATCGATTTATTGTCTTCTACTCTTCTTCATCATCCATTAACACACGAGCCTGCGTCGTCACCAATAAAGGACTCTCCACCTCTTCTTCTCCAATTATCGTGCTCCTCATAGTGACTCAGCCCCATATCATCGACCCTGTTGGGATGAAGTCTATCAATGGTGCTAGCAAGTTCAAGTGGAACTCACAATGGTTGTGGGCAACAAATTAAAGAATCAGATAATGTGTTTCCCTTAGAGGATGTAATCATAGTACTGTCGTAGTCTCTGATGTTGTTGTCGTTGTTGTTTCTACCATCGTCATAGTGGTAAAGCTTGTAGCGACCAAGAGCTTGACCAGTTGGAAAAACTTGTCGCCACCACTGGCTGCGACAACGACTATGACAATGGAGGAGTGATCAAAGGTTGATTTGTAGTGGTTGGCCTTGTGATCACCAAGCACTTGATTAAAGGGAAATGAATTTGTTGTAGACAGAACATATATGAGAAGAATGCTGACAAAGAGGAGTGGATGAAGACGACGTTATATTTTGAAGGTCAACGTGAACTTCAACAACTTCTTACAAACGATTATTTTAAGAGTTTTGAAGGTCTTTTATTATTATTATTATTATTATTATTATTATTATTATTATTATTATTATTTGTCAAATCAATAAATAAGACATCTATCAGAGAGAGAAAATGATACCTAATAGTAGTGTTGCCAAATCATTTTTAACAGAGCAATTTGACAGAAAGTAGCGGTACGACTAATATGAAACACGAATGAAACATATGGGACCACTATGAAACAAATAAAGCATAAGGACTAACTTGAAATCCACTCTATTCATAAGGTACCAATTTGAAATTTTGGCCTACATAGAAATATCATTGTCATCATTATGTTATTGTGCTTTCTGAACACAATATAGACATATACAAGAAATAACAAAAAAAAGGCAAAAGTATTTACTTTGTCTCCAAATGTTTTTATCAACTTTCAATTTTGTCCTCAATATTTCACATTTTGGTCAATTTTATCTTTTGACTAACTTCTTTCAATAAATTAACGACAAACTTCATCCTGTTTTTCAATCTGAGTTAGGATTAGAGTTTCTCTTTTCTATTAATTTTACATTACACTTCATTAGCCATGTAGAATCTATCATTAATATTTGGATAAAGTAAGATTAAAGAATAAAATTGACGAAATGTGAAATATTGGAAACGACATTGACAACAAAAAAAAAATAGTAGGGACAAAAATATTAGCCAATGAGGTTTGGCTCACTTGGTCACCTTCCTCCCTTGATAATTGCATGGCTTGGGTTCGATTCCTGGAGATGCCTCATTTGGTGGGTTATCTGTAAGTACCTTTGTAAGTGTTCTTTGAGCCTAGAGGCATGCCCTAACCCTGGACTAGGGCGCCATCGCCTCACTTAAATTTTGATCTGACCAAAAAAGAAATATTACGAACAAAATTAAAAGTTAATATAAAGTTTGAGGATGAAAAGAGTACTTTTACCTATAGATATTGCTGAGAGAGAGAGAATAACTTTCCAAATTTGGTGCGCAGGGGAGAGTTGCAGATTTTCCTTCTTTGCCTTTTATTTTCTTAATCCAATAATCCATATGTGATTTAGTACCCCGGTTTTGGTGGTGAATTTCTCAGATCTGATTTTGTCCCCTTTGTGATGTCTATTCCTTTAAAGATTTGGGTTTAGTTCTGCTTGGTGGTAGCTTTCAGATCTTATAATCATGTTTTCAGGCTCTACTATCAAGTATAGGTGGAAGTCGATGACATGTAATTCGAGATGGTGATTTTTTCCTGATCAACAATAAATATGATAGTAAACAACTTGTTGACAACACATTTTGTGATGATTTTTATCTTCAAGATTTCTTCCGTATAGGACTTATTAATAATAATGCTGGAAGGTGATTTTGCTTTAAAAACTTTGTATTATGCTGAGTTTAACAACACTGGGGAGGGCTCCTCCACTGATCTTAGGGTGACGTGGCCTGGCTACCACGTCGTCACTAATCCTTTCGATGTCGCTTATTTCACCATCGCCAACTTCATTTTTGGAGATAGCTGGCTGCCTACTACTGGAGTCCCATTCGATCCTAACTTCGTTTAATTTCACTGTTATATATATAGGATCATGAAATTGGTCAAAATCACCTTGATTCTGCTACCATTGCTTGTTTTCCAACAATTGCAGAGTTAATACTTAATTAATAAAGATTAGAGATCAATAAACATGTATATTTACGTGTCTATTATAATAACAGTTCTATGAATGAAGTTTTCGCTATGTTTCTTTCATTGATACACAATGATCAATTATGATTTACTGTAGATGAACCAGACATATAATTATTATTATTGTTGACCTTTCACAAATTTCATCATATGAGAGAAAAATCATTTATCTGGTTTATCATTGAAATTAACAAATGACAATAACGAGTCTAACATTAAATTGCATTGAGTCTCATCCCTCATTCCTCATGCCCTGTGCACCTTTTTAAATAAAGTGATATTTTCATTTTTATTGGTGCTATGTTATTTTTATAGCACAAGTTATATTAGTCAGTATAAAATTGTTGATGCAACATTTTGTAAGAATAAGTAATTAAACAATAAAAAAAATTGTTAACTAATTTAAAATAATTATAGTTTTTTATGGAAAGGGACTTTTAACATGAAAAGCCTAAATTATTTTCCAAGGCACTCCTCATCAAAATAAAGGTAGCGAGGAAATCAAAATTAATAGAATATACATTTATTATTACCAAATAACCTTACAATTATGAAAGTTGTGGTATTATCATGTGCAAGAGCGTCCAAAACACTCCAAATTCCATATAATAGATGAAGTGAAAAAAAAAACTCGTCGCTCGAAGCGTCTGAGTTCTTCACGCGAAGCGTCACAACCATTCAACCCTAAGGGTTTTACTTTATCAAAATCAAAACATCAGTTGAGTTCAGTTTATTATCTTCAAAATAGGAATTTCTAGGTTCATCTCGTGTGAGACTCTCTGAGTGTTTTAGAGGCTACAGACACGAAAAACAGATCTAGTGAAGAAAGATAAAATTAGGCGTTTCCATGATCGTTTCGTGCGAGATCTTCTGAGGGTTTTAGAGGCTACAGAGGCGAAGGTCAGATCTAGTAAAGAAAGTTATAGAGTGAAATCAGATATAGAGGCGGCTGGTTAGAGGGATTTCGCGAAAGAGGATTAGGTGGATTTTTTAGGGATGGAGGCATATTATCCACACAAAAGACAATCATTAAGTATTTAATACAAATGGGTTTACACCAATAGCTGGTTTGGAGTGTCGCAGTGCGCTCCTCTGGAAGAAGATCTCGGATTTCGTCCTCAGGTATCCGTCACAGAGATATGGGGAGCATTAATTAAGGAGGATCATTAAAGACTGAATCCACAATCTCATGATTACTAGTTTTTAAATCCAGATAAGTTACGCTATCTCCCCTCTGTTTCCCATCTTTTATGCTTTCTGATTGGCTAGAGGTTTGGCATGCGTTTTGTCATCATGGCTTGTGTCTCTGTATCTGCTTAGCGTTCTGATTATTAGACTATTTAGATACCCGGTATGTTTAATGCTTTAGGGTAGCGCAGTGTTATCCCTAGCTGATCCTAGGTAGTGAACGCTTGAGTTGCTCAAGCTCCCCGTATTTAACCATGGCATCCCATACATATCATAATCCATCACCACAAACCTGGTACACTAAGTCTAAGCAGAATTTTAATCCCTTTACCAAAACCAAAATGGAAAATCCCAGAGAGATCAACTGGACTGACTCCAGTGACTCTGATTCTGAAGTTGAACTTGACGAGGTTCAGGATATGGAGAATGCGACTCACCCGAGGTCTCCTCCTCGTCGGAGACTTGCTCGAGGACCTTTGTTCAGGGTCAATACCAACAGAGCACAAGATTATAGGAGATACTGGAATCATTGTCTGGTAGGCTCCTTTATTGACTCCCGAAAATTCTCCACCCGACGCATTCAAGCGCTGATAGATGCTTTCTGGCAACTTAGGGGTAGGGCCACAGTGGTTGGAGGCACCAAAAAGAATTTCATCATCCATTTTTCGAACGATGAAGACCGACATTTCATTCAAAGAGAGGGACCTTGGGCTATGCAGGGAGGTCTTTTCTATTGCGCTCCCTGGGAACCTAACTTAGTCCTCACAGACTATAAAATCTCTGAATTCCCAGTATGGGTACAATTATGGGGCCTGCCTTTAGAATTCCAACTCCCTGACATTGCAAGAGCTCTAGGAAACATTTTTGGAATAGTGATGGATGTAGATTGGGAGCCCACCATCCCAAGGAATCTTCGCTTCATGAGAATCCGTGTTAGGATCCCAGTTAGACAGCCTCTGCTCATGGGGTTCATTTTGAGAGCAGACAACAACAGACCACTTTGGATCCAATGTAGGTATGAAAGAATTTTCAGGATATGTAACGGATGTGGTCGTATAGGTCATACATCACCGATATGCAGAAGATCAGAACCACGAAGAGCAGATGATTTGAACACCCAAATGAACGTGATAAACCAATTTATCGGTTTAGAGACTGGCTTTGTTGTCTCCCGTTTCCATTATGTCAATGAGGCTAGAGCATTCCTCAATCATGAGAATAGGAGAACTACTAGAATATCTAGGAGGGATTTGCCTCTAGGACAGGTTCTTAGACCGTTAAGGCAACCGGTCCTAGACTACGTCTTTCACCCTGTTGGTTTTTTTGATGAACAAGGCATCTTTGCTAATCATGAAAATTACCCAACACAAAATGAAGTCCAACAGGGGCCACATCCAAACTTTCCTCTGGAGCCTTACATGGAAGTTGATGATGATGAAGACATGGAAGAGGAGATTGGTATGGAGGATGTCCACAACCTGGAAGCTCTGGCAGTGGAACTAGAGCCTAATTTTTCCCCTGTCAATTCTGAAGAAATGGAAGATGATATAGGGGACCAACTAGTTCCGGAGATCCCTATGGAGGCGGACAATGAGCCCCTGGCTTTGACTCTTAATAACCATGAGGAGGGTATGATCAATAGAACCGTCATTAGTCATGAGGAAATGGAAGAAATGGAGAGGGATCCAGAGCTCTTCCATTTAGCTGCTAAAAATTATGCCACCCAACCTGAACATATTTTCCCCCTGCCTTTTCAAGAAATTATCCACTTCGTTGAAGAGGAAGATCAACCCAAGCCACAATTTTTTCCCCTCACATGGATGGAGTGTGAAGGCAGTATGTTTATGGGCACGGGTAGGCTCATATGGGACCCTATAGCATACCCCGTATTTGGAGAGAATAACTCTCTCTCTCCAGCTGAAGAAAGCCTTTTTTGGCAGAATTCAAGTATTGTGACTGAAAACAATATCTTAAACATTCAGGAGACTCCACAGAATAATACTTTCGAAGTTGGAGGGTCATCAAGGCAAAATGATATGAATGAAATAGAGGAACATGAAGAAATCATTCCTACAGTGGGAACCATTACTCCTTTACCCCCCAGAGATTATACACAAGATAACAGTGAAGCTTCCTTCAACCTCCAATCAGGGATTACCTCAAGGAATACTCATCATACAAGGCCTTCTACTCAAAGCTTCATGAGGAACATTTGGCACATCATTAGTGATCAATTTCAGGATTTTCCTTTCGGCCAAATTTGCATGAGCACCATCAAGGAATATGCAGAGACAAAAGGATGGGCTCTCATCGAGGACAACAATAATACGTGGCAGCTAACAGCAAGCTCAGAACAAGAAAGGAAAAGAAGGTGGGACCAGAGTATGAATGGGGAGGATGAAGATCTCCAAGTGAAAAGACAGAGACTATGGGTGATGGAGGTTCTGCTGCCTCCAAGGAAACGTAAGGGTGTTATCATAGAAGAGATCGAAGGAGCAAGTGAGGAAGGCTCTCCAAAAAGGGCAAGATCCGAAGACAGATATTTACTCGAGTGGGGAAATTCTGATAGTATGGAGAACAATCCTACAGAAGAGGATCAAGAGCCGAATATTTTAGATGCAAGTTTGGAAGCTGACTTTGAAGAACTGGTTATGAAGTTGCAGAGTTGCTCTCTGGGTTTTGGGGTGGCTGTACCAAAACAGCCCCCAACGGAGTCATGAAGATCATAAGCTGGAACTGTCGAGGTCTTGGCAAAACCTCGACAAGAAATAGACTTAAGGTTTTTTGCCAGAAATATAATCCTGACATTTTGTGTCTTCAAGAAACTAAATGTAGTGAGGATAAACTAGTAGGTCTGTGTTCTTCTTTTGGTTTTTCTTCGTTCTGTAATGTAGATGCTAGAGGTAAGAGTGGGGGTCTGGCTGTATTTTGGAGAGATAATCTCAAGTTCCAACTAGTATCAAAAAGCAAGTACTGGATTCATGGATATTTCACCTTGCCCTCTGCTCAAGTTATACTCATAACAAATATTTATGGTCCACCAGTTAAGCACAAAAGACACAAACTTTGGGACTTTATTGAGTCCATTAATGAAGATCGTAATCCATGGTTACTGATTGGAGATTTTAACCATGTATTTTTCTATAGCGATAAATGGGCGGGGAGCTCAAAGTTTACACCTGATCCTAAACCATTAAATATGATGTCCTCTAAACAATTATGTGAGATAGTCACCAAAGGAAACTTATACACTTGGTGCAACAATAGGAAGATGGAGGAAAGAATTTATGAAAAGATTGATAGAGGATGGTGTAATCAACTTTGGCTAGACTTTTTTAAACAATCCTGGATCGAAATCATGCCAATTGCAAGCTCAGACCATACCCCTATGATGTTGCATACGGAAGATATCCAGGATAAGAGAAATAGAAGGTTTCATTTTGAGGCTATGTGGTTGCAACACAAGGACTGCGACAAAATCATGCAAGAAACATGGCAAACCCAGAGCACCATGCAGGGCTCTGCTGCCTTCCAGTTCATTAACAGGATCAAGAATACCACATACAAGCTTAAATGGTGGAACAAAAACCACTTTGGAAATATTAAAACACAGATTCAAGAAACGGAGAGAGAACTTGCGGATTTGCAAATGAGTATAACTACTGATCCCAGTCAGATAAAGGCTGATAAGGATAGAGGACTGCAGGCGAAACTCCAATTCTTGTTGAATTGTGATCAAATTTTCTGGGCTCAGAGAGCCAAACAGATGTGGTTGATAAATGGAGAACGAAACACTAAATATTTCCATAGTGTGGTTAAGCAACGACGTGCTCGGTCCCGAATCATTGCCATTAGGGGAGAAGAAGGAGGCTGGAATTATAGCACGGAGGAGATAATGACAGAGGCCAAAAAGCACTTTCAATCTCTCTACTCAAAGTCCCAAGAGAGACTTAATACTGAGGAAATTAAAGAGATGATTGAAAACGCGAATATCCTTAAACTGACAGAAAGCCAGCTGGCCACTCTCCAACACCCCTTTACCAACATGGAAATAGAAACTGCTCTTTTCCAGCTGGATGGCTATAAATCTCCTGGCCCGGATGGTCTCCCTGCTATTTTCTTCCAACATTATTGGCCAATAGTGGGAAATGATCTGATTAAGATGGTGGCTTCCTTTTTAAATAGGGGATATCTCTTAAAAGAACTGAACCAAACCATCATCACGCTTATCCCTAAAGGAGAAACACAGGAAAGTTTCAAAGACTTCAGACCTATAAGTCTTTGTAATGTGGCTTACAAGGTTATTTCAAAGACGCTGGCTAATAGATTGCAAAATCTCCTTGGTGATCTTATTACCCCGTACCAAAGTGCTTTTGCTAAAGGACGCCTTATCAGTGACAACATCCTTATTGCTCACGAGGTATTGAGGTACATCAGAAGATGCAAAAAAGGCAAAACTTTTTGGGCTGCTGTTAAGATTGACCTCTATAAAGCATATGACAAGATTAACTGGGAATTCATTTCTTTGGTGATGCAGCAGATGAATTTTCCTGCCCATTGGGTTAAAATGATTTCTCAATGCGTGTCTACAACATCCTTCAGAGTAAATATTAATGGCAACTTGACAGAGCCTCTATATCCTGAAGTTGGGCTGAGACAGGGAGACCCCCTATCCCCATACCTTTTCATCCTGTGTATGAATGTTCTTTCAGGCCTGTTAATTAAGGCACAGGAATCGGGTTCTTTAAAAGGGGTCAAAGTTTCTAGAAATGCTCCAGCGATTAATCATCTAATTTATGCAGATGATATTCTGATTTTTTTCAAAGCAGATTTGGAATCCTGCAGTCAGTTCAAAGATATCTTTAAGAAGTTTGGTTGTGCTTCAGGTTTGGTGGTCAACCCAAATAAATCTGACATATCTTTTAGCCCCAATACTCCAAACAGGTTTAAGAAAATGCTCTGTCGTTCCTCAAATTTTAAGAAAGTTGATCAATTTTCCAAATACCTCGGAAGCTACATTGATGGAAACATGAAGGATAGGAAAGTCTTTGAAACCATCTATGAAGCCATGCAAAAGAAGCTTGCTGGTTGGAAAGCTAAATTGCTCTCTCAAGCAAGCAGAATTATCCTGATTAAATCTGTCTTAGCTACCCTCCCAGTGTATCATCTTTCCTATTTTGCTCTAACGGCCAAAGAAGCTCAAAAATGTGATACCCTAGTGTCAAACTTCTTCTGGGGAAACCACCAAAACCCAAACACACCCCATATGATTGCCTGGGACAAGATCTGTCAACCTAAAACCCAAGGTGGTTTGGGTATAAGGAGATTCTTGGATTTCAATAAAGCTTTACTGGGGAGACAAGCGTGGAGAATTATCCATGACCAAAACACCATCCTTTCTCAAGTCTACATGGCGAAATATTGTAAAGATAAGAGGAATCTTAAGTTTAAAACAAATGGCCAAGCTTCCCCTTTTGCTAGGAACATCTGTAAGTCTGTTGAGGAGGTTGTGAAAAACTGCCAGTGGAGAATAGGAAATGGTCAAAACATCCAGCTTGGGACTCAGCTTTGGTTTCAACCTACAATTGAGCTGGCTGGTATTGAGAAAGCTTCTGATCTCATTACGGAATCTTCTTGCTGGAATCACAATCTGGTTAATGAAATCTTTGACGAGGATACCTCCAGGAAGATTTTAAGCACTCCTATCTCGAAAACTAGTGCTAGAGACACCATTTACTGGCAAAAGGATCCCAAAGGCGATTACTCAGTTAAGACGGCATACATTCATATAAGAACAGCTTCAGAATACCAGAGTCTCAACGCTAATCTTAACTGGAACATGTTTTGGAAGATTAATATCCATCCAAAACTTCAACTGTTCAGCTGGAAGTGTATCAACAAGGGTCTTCCTCTCGGAACCCATCTTCTTAGGAAAAAGTTTAATATCTCTGGTAACTGTGTTTTTGGCTGCAATGAAATAGAAAATGAAGACCATTTATTTCTTCATTGCACCGTCACTCGTGCTGCTTGGTTCAGTTCTCCTTTTGGACTTCGTAGTGACTCTTTGGGTAACACATCCTTCAGAGATTGGATTGTGGACAAGCTCAAGAATTTCAATCACACAAATAATAGTCAATGTCCGCTGGATTATTTGTTGTGGTTCTGCTGGGAGATTTACAATCATAGGAATGAAGTGCTTTTTAAAAGGGTCGAAGCCAATCCCATGAGTATCGTGGATAGGTGGAAGAAAACCATTATGTCCCAGCAACAAATTTATCAAGAGAACAACGATCTTTATCTACCCAAGGATCGGAAGAAGTACAGAATTCACCAGAATTCCTACAGATGGAATGAAGGGGATGTACTTCTTACGGCAATAAGGTCCAGACAAAAGAGGAAAAATATCTTTGCAGCCTTCAAGCTTGATAGCCAGAGTCCTCGGTTATTGTTTTATCATTGTGAGCGAGGCAACGTGCCCAAGTTTAATACCTTTTTGAATGGTCTAAGGACATTCCTTTTGCAGGTCACAAGGCTCAGAGAGACGCCAACTAATCTCATTTGCCATCAGGATTTTATGCAGGGAGGGAAATTGAGGCTAGCTCCAACTAGTCTTCAGATCATTAGAGAAGATATACTTCATTTACTTGCAGACACCCATAACCGTTGGAAAATGGCTACCTCTGCCCACAACATCAATATACAAGAAATATGGCCATGGATAGACTCTTATCTCGCTAATACTCTATGCTTTATGTAATTTTCCTTTTATTTTGTTGTTTGTCCTGTTTTCTTCAATTCAAAAAAAAAAAAAACACTCCAAATTCCCACCAAATTGTCCCTTGCCTATCAAATTAACTATTGACCAAACAAAGCGAGTTCTACATTAAGTAGCCCATATGCTAGAATAAATCATGCCTCAGCTCGTTTTTAGTACATCATTGTCATGTTTTATACATAATTTCCATGAATATTCAAAATAAGCAATTCCACTCAATCATTCCTCAAAACATACTTTAGATAATTTCAAACTAGCTAGCTAGGTTAAGTTTATGTGGATATTTGGCATTTGGCAACTCATATGAACCTTAAGATTAAATGTCAAACTTCAAATACATTTTAGTGAATGCTTGTAGGCTATATAGGAAGCTAACTAGCTAGCAACCCTATATATTAAGATCTGATGAGAGAACAAAACAGAACCAAATGGCGAATTATATTGTGATTTCCAAAAGTGGATATATATCAATGGGAATTTAGGAAGCTTCCTAACATAATGGTGCTTGTATCAAGTTTCATCATTACGTGAACCAACAAACATTGAACAATAATTGGATTATATATCAAAGTGTTAGGCACACAATTGATCATTTGATTACCAACAAACACTAGCACTCTGATTAGGTGCTAGCTAGTTTTTAATTATTTAAAAGCTTGGTCATTCAATCTTTTTTTTTCCACAGAACGATGAAATTGCTGTTTAAATCTAAAGTTATTTTCTAACTAGTCACACCTTAATCCAGTTTCTCTTTGGACTTTTGAGAGAAACACCAAAACTTTTTTTTTTCTCGAGGTTCAGCTTAATTAAAATAGTTTCCCAAAGTTTTGATGAGTCGGGAAACCTATCTTGAATCTGAAGTTCCACATTTTTGCTAATTTAACTATTTAGTATTTTCCAAACTCAACTTCTTGTCCTATATTTGGCTCTACACCAGTTGTGATTTATGCCTATATCGTGAAGAAAATTGCATAAGATCGATCCAAAAGATATGATTCTAGAATTGTATATTTAAAACACACACACAAACACCATAACTCGGTTGTCTTAATTAAGTTCCATCTATATCTATATTTTTTAAAAAAAATATATATTGCGAAAAGTAACCTAATTATATAACTCTTTTGTCATGGTATATTGATAGAGTGAAAATGATCTGACAATAAATTAATGTGAATTAAGAAAAAAAGCTCTAATGCTCTATAGTAACATCGTATGTGTGTAATGTAATGAGTGCAGGTAGATGCATGTTGAATGCTAATATTTGCTGTTATTAATTTTTATATAGGCCAAAGTGCACTTTTGGTCCCATAACTTTGGCAAAGGTTTCAATTTGGTCCCATAACTTTTTTTGTTGCAATTTTGGTCCCATAACTTCTAAAAACGTCTCACCGTTGGTCCCAAGTTGATTTTCATTCGTCCTATAACTTCACCCATATTTGCCACGTCATCATCCAACTCAGTATGTCAGATCATCTTTAGCGGAAAATAATGGATGGAAATCAGTATTGGGACCAACAGTGAGACATTTTCAAAAGTTATGGGACCAAAATAGCAACAAAAAAAGTTATGGGACCAAATTGAGACCTTTGCCAAAGTTATGGGACCAAAATTGCAGCAAAAAAAGTTATGGGACCAAATTGAAACCTTTGCCAAAGTTATGGGACCAAAAGTGCACTTTAGCCTTTTATATATTAGTCTAACAAAAATTAGATCACAGTGCACTTGAGCTACAAGTTGCTTTATCGTATGTAACCAATATTCTAAATTAGTGGATAACCTCGCATTAAAAGAATGTTAGTTCCTATCAATTTTAAACCTTCAAAGTTACTTGAGTTGGTAATTGTTAACCTTAATTACAAGATGTCAAACTCATAAAGTAATATTTTTCACTAAATTAGGAAATGCACAAATCATGAGTTTATGCTTGAGTTAACGAGCCGTCCTACAGTGAAATATTAAAATTACTCACATTTTCTATTATAACAACTTAATTATAACATTAAAACACATTTTTATTTTTGGCCTTAAAAATAAACGAGAAAACTAGCAACCCGGTCCTTGAATTTTGGACGCTTTGACTAATAGGTCCTTGAATTATCCGAAGTGTATAAACTAATCCCCGAATTTTCAAAACGCCATACTAATAGGTCCCTCTGTCATATTGCCGTTATATAAAAGCTAACGTGTACATAACGGAGGCTGATGTGTCCTGTTATTTGACACGTTAGCACTTGTTATCCTAAAAAAAACTGCCAAGTGTGTAATATTAAGCCACATCAGCATATACAATAAAAAAAATTCTGATTTGAGCAAATAGGTCCCTGGCCACATTCTTATCTCATTATTCTCAATTCCCCGTCCTTTTCATCATTTTCATTCATTTTAGTCCCAAATCCTCAAAATAAAATTGAAAAGCGTCTCAAAACTCTTCCAAACATTCCAATTTAGTCCTTAAAAATATTAAAAACCCTAAAACCCTAACCTTAAACCCTAAAATCCTAAACCCTAAAACCTTTAAAAAAATCTGAGTTGTACAATTAGGTCATGACTTATTCTTATCTCATTATTCTTAATTCCCTCTCTTTCTCATCATTTTCATTCATTTTAGTCCCAAATCATCAAAGAAAAATTAAAGTGTCCCAAAACTGTTTCAAACATTCCAATTTAGTCCTTAAAAATATTAAAAACCCTAACTTCCTAAAACTTAATTTTTTTTTAATCTTCATCTTCATATTCCCAATTTAACATAAATCCTTAATTTTTTTTAATCCCTAAACCCCTAAAAAAAAATTTAATCTTCATCTTCATCTTCTTCATCTTAATCTCCAAAGCAAAGACAAAGCCATTAAGGCCATGTGTCATCATGCAGTCATCACCCATGACTCATACATACATGAAACATGAGACTACATACGCAGAAGGACAAAACCTCAAATTGGTCCTTTATGGAGTGAATTTCAAATTAATACTTTATATTTCATTTGTTTTAGATTGGTCTCATATGTTTCATATTGATCCTACCAATAGCTTCAATCAAATAACTCCGTTAAAAATAATGTCGTCAAATAACAATAAAAAAGTAACCTTTATAGTTATTGGGATGGAATATGCTTAAACGTCTCAAAGAAACAAGGGTTGATTTTGGGTGACTTCAATGAGATCCTTCTTGAATCAAAGCAGTCCAGTAGGAACTCGCGACCTCTATCTCAAATCCAAAGTTTCAGAGAGGCAGTGGACCATTGTCTATCGCAAGATTTGGCTTCCTCCGATTATGCTTTCACATGGTCAATATAAGACACGTGGAGGATAACGTTTAAAACAGATTTGATAGAGCCTTGGAAAGTTAGTTTCCCTGAATTTCAAAACACTCACATTCCCTTTAATTCATCAAATCATTGCCTAATTCTAGTTGATTATCCTTCCCCACAAAATAGGGCCTCCTCCTCAAAACGAAAGAAACCATCCTTCATATATGAACAAATTTGGATGACTCATGAGGATTACAATCACATCGTGAACCATACTTGGGGGGCAACAAATCACATTGAGAACATTACTGATAAAATTAGGGCCCTTGGGACAGCGTTCTCAAAATGGAATACTCAAGTCTTCGGTCATGTGGGTCGGAAGATTAAGGAGCTTCAAACTAGAATTATGTGGGAGTGGACTCACTCGAATGGTCATCCCAATATGGAGTTGATTAAGAGGCTTGAGACACAACTTGATATGCTTTTGGACAAAGAGGAAGTTATGTGAAAGCAACGCTCTCGTGTTAAATGGCTCTCTGAAGCTAATCGTTACACAAAAATTTTTCAGACTACAACTTCTATCCAAAGGAGGAAAAATAAAATCACGAATTTGGAGAATGACAATGGAGATTTGCTTATAAAAGAGGACTCTATTTCGAATCATGCAATTCAATTTTTCTCAGACCTTTTCTCTAAAGGACCTTTTGTCTCACCTGAACCTATTATTAGCAATATTCAGCCAAGGATAACAATTGAGATGAATGAGAAGCTTCTTTCAAATACCACAGATGAGGAAATTAAACAAGTTTTTCAAATGGGTCCTACAAAGGCTCCTAGTCTTGATGGTTTCCCTACACTTTTTTACCAAGCATTGGGAGACTGTTGGAATTGACATTTGCTCAATGGTGAAGAAGTATATGGAAACAAGAATCGTGCCAGAGGACTTAAATCACACTAGAATTTTTTTGATCCCCAAACTTAATGATCCTTGAACTCTTAGTTCGTATCGCCCGATAACCCTCTAGAATGTCATTTACAAAATCATTGCAAAGGTGCTTGTCAATCGACTCAAACAGATTCCCCCTTACGCTATCTTAGAGTTTCAGAGCGCTTTTGTGCCCAGCCACCAAATCACAGATAATGTGGTGATTGCTTATGAGCTTTTACATGCTCTAAAGAACAAGCGCAATGGAGTAAATGGATCAAAGATTTTAAACTAGACACGAGTAAAGCCAGTGATTGAGTGGAATGACATTTCCTTGAAAGAATGATGAATAGGTTAGCCTTTGACCATAGATGGTTACGACTTATTATGTGGTGCATCAATTTTATTTCTTTTTCAATGATGATAAATGGTCATGACTCGACTTCTTCCCCTCCAGGTAGGGGCTTGGACAGGGTGAATCGTTGTCACCTTATCTCTTCCTGATTTGTAAAGCAGATGTAACACATGCTGAACATCTTTTGATAATTTTTCAAATATATGAGACTTGTTCATGTCAACAGATTAATAGAGATAAATATGCAGTCTACTTCAACCCTAACACTCCGAGCAGTATGAAGAGTCTAGTCCCTAGCATTCTTTCAATCTGAATGGTGGCCCTCTCTAAAAGATATCTTGGTCTTCCAACATCTATGGGCCAAAAAAATAATAATTCTTTTAAGTTTTTTGTTGATAAGGTTTGGAAGAGACTTCAAAGCTGGAAAGGTAATTTTCTGTCAAGTGCCAAAAAAGAGATTCTCATAAAGGCTGTGGCCCAAGCTATCCCAACTTACTCGATGAGTTGTTTCCTTCTACCACTTAATCACTGTGACCTTCTTAGCTCTATGTTTTCCAGATTTTGGTCTGGGATCGGACCAACCCTGAAAAGTTGAAGATGCATTGGCTAAGTTGAGATAGGATGACAAGACCAAAACTTTCAGGGGAAATAAGCTTTAAGGATTTGAAGATTTTCAATCTTGCTCTACTAGCCAAAGAAGGGTGGAAGTTAGGTACTGATGTTGACTCTTTGGTTTGTAGAGTTATTAAACCAAAATATTTTAGAGCTTCTAGTTTTATCGAAGCAAAGTTAGGGTTTAACCACAGCTTTGACCTGGAGGAGTATATTGGCAGGCCGTGAAATCTTAAGCTTAGGATAAAGAACATGCATCGGAGATGGCAGCACAACCAATATTACATATACAAACTGGATCCCGGGATTCTATGGCACTAACCCAATATCGGAAGGCACTTCTTTCCATCATGACTCAAAGGTTTGTGAGCTACTCTCTAGAAACCCTTTTAGTTGGAATAGAAATCTTATCTTCAATGATTTTAATCATGATTTAACTATGTCCATTTGTGAGATCCCTCTCCATCCTTCCCCTTGTCAAAATTCTTGTTTTTGGGAATGGTCATTATAATGTTAGATCAGACTATCATAAGTTGATGGAGAGTAGAAATAGATATGATGCTAATTGTCTAAACCATAATAATAATGTGCTAAATGTGGATGATTTTAGTGATGTTTGGAAGACCATTTGGTCATTCATATGTCCACCAAGGTATAGAATGCTTTTATGGAGAGATTGTAGAGAAATTATTCCAACTAGATTTGCTTTATTTAGAAGAGGTATCGATGTTGAAGTGTTGTGCCCTCGATGTCCTGTGGAAGAAGAGATCACCCTACATGCCCTTATTTTTTGTGATTCTCTCAACCTATTTGGGATGAAACCTTTATTCCCTTCATTAATGAAATAGATGAGGATCTATCTTTTTTGGAGTGGTTTGTTACTGTTTTTAGTTTTTGGAGTAAGGAACATCTTAATCTTTCTCTGTACTCTGTATGCAGTGTGGGATCAGAGAAAGAAAATGGTTGTTATCCACAATTACTCACACATCCCATATGAGTAGCTCGTTAGTATTAGTAGAAGTCATGATGTTGAATTTCTTTTCCCTATTGTTATCTCTACTCATGTTTGTAGAAGCCCAGCTGTTATAGCTTGGGAACCTCCAACTAGTGGTTGGTTTAAAATCAACTTTGATGGGGCTATACATAATGATGGCACAAGATGTTGGGAATTCTAGGCGCCTAACGCAGCGGAAGCAAATATAAAATTAAAATAAAACACGCTAGGTCCTAAAATTCCCGAACGGATCCGCTAGTAGAATTTAAAACCTGTTAAGATAGTGGTATACCTCACGAGTTTCAATCTGATGGTTGTACAAGGCGTGTCCAAGGAGTCCACTCCCAGAGTTCTCCCTCTGCCAGTAATCCACACGAACAGTTTCTTCGGGCACCAAGGTGCTAGCCTTCAGTTCTTTTCTCCAAAAGAACCAGGGACCAATCTACAGTGTTTTTGAACTCAAGAACTCCTTCTTGATTCAAAATCCAAAAGTGGCGCAATGGAGAATTCCCCACAAGAACTCCTTCTTGTCTT
>QANZ01030430.1:0-11186 GCA_003254925.1 Chamaecrista fasciculata | reverse complement strand
GTGTGTTCTAATCCTGCTCGTGTGTGACCCAGCAGGCCCCACATGAAGTTGGCAGTAGGTCATCCCTATGTCCTACAAGTCGTGAGCGGACTCAAGCAAGCCATCACGACTACCCAAAACACGTGAGTGATCGTTTGTTAGCAAAACCGATTTTAACCTTCGTACCTCCATGGCACCGACCCTATTGTTCTGCGATATCTTGGTTATGGATCAGGCACAGGAAAGTCATCCATGATCCAAACCTTTACTTTCTCGATCCCCTTGAGTAAGTCCCATTTCCTAGCATGGCCATGCATTTCCTGGACAGACTCATCGAGGGCGCCAGTAATATATCTCCCAATTTAATGGGGAACAAAATCCCTATTTTGGTCAATCCACATTCCTCAGCACGGCAATCAACCAGACCCGTACTTAGCCCTTATGGCTACCCTGCTACGGGCAACGTTAGACTAAGCCAAAGTCTGACAACTGCAACGCCGGAATAATGATGACCTCAGGTCTAAGGCGTCGTGACAGGTGTACAAGAGAGGCAAGCTGATGACTTAATCCATGCAGGACTCTCCGGGTCAGTCCAGCAACTCGTAACCCCTTACGTAATTGCACCATGACTCTCGTTCCAGCATCTAGTTCATGCATCCCTATGCACCGAGGTCATGCTGATCTTAGTTCATTTTCGATCCCACGAAAACAATCGATCAGGGACAGATTTAGATTAATTATCTTATAATTAATCATGGACGTTATCACAGTAAACATGCTAATAATATGATAACCATTAATTTATCTCCATAAATTAATTAATATGTTCAAAACATATTTACAAAATGATTGGCCCTAGGGCACAATCTCCAACAGGCAGAAGGTCAATCTGTTAGTGCTCACGTCTTAAAGATGCAGGGGTACATAGATCACCTTGCCAGGCTGGGTTTTCCCATTGTGCCAGAGCTAGCGACGGATTTGATCCTGAATTCGCTACCTAGAAGTTATGACCAGTTCGTCTTAAACTTTAACATGAATGGCATGGAGAAGACCGTTTCTGAACTGCATGGGATGCTAAAGACTGCTGAGGCATCTATTAAGAAGGCGCCTAGCACTGTCTTACTAGTTCAGAACAAGGGAAAGGGTAAGGGCAAAGGAAAGAGGAAAGGAGACGCCGAGGTTGGTGGGACCAAACCTGCGGCTAAGCCTAACCCGCCGCCTGCCAAGAAGGCAAAGCCCAATAAGGATACAGTCTGTTTCTTCTGCCTGAAGCCGGGACACTGGAAGAGAAACTATAAGCTGTTCTTGGAAGATCTGAAGAAGAAGAAGAAGAGGGAAGCCTCTACTTCAGGTATCCTTGTTATAGGCGTTCACTTGTCTACTCCTACCACTTGGGTATTGGATACTGCTTGTGGTTCTCACATATGTACTAATGTGCAGGGGTTGAGAAGAAGTAGAAAGCTTAACAGAGGCGAGGTGGACCTACGTGTGGGCAATGGAGCAAGGGTTGCTGTTGTTGCTGTAGGAACATACGAGCTAGTTTTGCCCACTGGGCTTATTTTGTCATTGAACAATTGTTATTATGTACCATCTCTTAGTTCTAACATTATTTCACTTTCTTATTTGGATAAGGAAGGATTTGTTTGTGTGAATGGAAATGGTAAATGCTCAATTTATAAGAATGATGTGTTATATGCTTATGGTGATCTGCATGATAACCACTATATCTTAAAATTGGAACAAGGACATAATAACGAAATCTATAACATCGATACGAAAAGGATTAAGACTGGCGAGCCTAATCCTACATACCTCTGGCATTGTCGTTTAGGCCACATAAACGAGAGAACCCTAGAGAAGCTCCATAGAGATGGACTGCTAAGCTCATTTAATTTTGAATCATATGATGCTTGCGAATCTTGTCTACTTGGTAAAATGACAAAGGCGCCTTTCACTGGCCGCAGTGAAAGGGCAACTGACTTGCTGGGGATCATACATAGTGATGTATGTGGACCCATGAGTATCAGTGCTAGAGGAGGTTACTCCTACTTCATTACGTTCACTGACGACTTCAGTAGATATGGGTATGTCTACCTAATGAAGCATAAGTCAGAGTCTTTTGACATGTTCAAAAGATTTCAGAATGAAGTTGAGAACCAGCTTGACAAGAAAATCAAGATCCTACGATCTGATCGAGGAGGCAAGTATTTGAGTCAAGACTTCATTGATCATCTTAGTAGTTGTGGGATAGTCTCACAACTTACTCCACCTGGAACACCACAGTGGAATGGTGTGTCTGAGAGGAGGAATCAAACTCTATTAGATATGGTTCGATCTATGATGAGTCAAACCGATCTTCCGCCATCCTTTTGGGTGTACGCTCTAGAAGCTGCCGCTTTCACACTTAACCGTGTTCCGTCCAAGGCTGTTGAGAAGACACCATATGAGATATGGAATGGGAGGAGTCCCATTATGTCTTACCTCAAGGTTTGGGGATGTGAGGTTTACGTTAAGCAGCAAGCTAACGATAAACTGTCACCCAAATCCCTCAAGTGTCTGTTTGTAGGATACCCCAAGGAAACAAGGGGATACTATGTCTACTACCCAGCTGACAACAAAGTGTTTGTAGTCAGGAGTGGATACTTCTTAGAGAAGGATCTAGTTTCCAAGAGAAACAGTGGGAGTAAGATAGAGCTTGAAGAGGTTCAAGCTCCACAGGACACGCCAGAGGCGCAGACGGAAACAGGAGAAGTTCCGCAAGATGTTGTGGAAGCTCCTCCACAAACACAAGGACCACGAAGGTCTGATAGAACACGTTTTCAGCCAGAGAGATATTACGGATTTCTCGTGACCGAAAACAAGGATGTGTTGCTCACTGAGCGTGGTGAACCCACCACCTATCAAGAGGCCATCGTAGATCCCAACTCAGAAAAATGGGTTGAAGCCATGAAGGCTGAGATGCAATCTATGTACGACAACAAGGTGTGGACCTTGGTCGCTCCACCCGAAGGGGTAAAACCCGTAGGGTGCAAGTGGGTTTTCAAGGAGAAAACAGACATGGATGGCAACGTCAACATCTTCAAGGAAAGGCTGGTTGCGAAGGGATTTACGCAACGTCATGGTATAGACTATGACAAAACGTTTTCGCCTGTTGCAATGGCCAAGTCCATTAGGATCCTCCTTGCCATAGCTGCATATTATGACTATGAGATATGGCAAATGGATGCCAAAACAGCGTTCCTTAATGGAAGGCTGCCCGAGGATGTATATATGATACAACCTGAGGGGTTTGTATGTCCTGAGGCACCAGATATGGTATGCAAACTTCAGAGATCCATTTATGGATTGAAGCAAGCATCCAGGAGTTGGAATCACCGTTTTGACGAAGTAGTCAAAGAGTTTGGCTTCTTGCAAAACCCTGACAAACCTTGTGTTTACAAGAAGGTTAGTGGGAGTACTATAGTATTCTTGGTACTGTATGTCGATGACATACTACTCATTGGAAACGACGTTCCAACCTTAGAGATTATAAAATCCTGGTTAGGAAAATCTTTCTCAATGAAGGACTTGGGAGAAGCTGCCTACATTCTAGGCATTAAGATCTATAGGGATAGATCTAGGAGGCTTCTCGGATTGAGTCAAAGTACATACTTGGATAAGGTATTGAAGAGGTTCAATATGCAGGATTCCAAGAAGGGATTCGTCCCAATAAATCATGGACTGACCTTGAGCAAGAAACAGTGTCCGAAGACACTTGTTGAGCGAAGGCGCATGAGTGGAATTCCCCATGCCTCGGCCATAGGATCCATCATGTATGCCATGTTATGTACTCGACCTGATGTGTCATTTGCCCTAAGTATGACGAGCCGGTTCCAACAAGACCCTGGTGAGGATCATTGGATCGCTGTCAAGCATATCCTTAAGTACTTAAGAAGGACTAAGGATGAGTTCTTGGTGTATGGTGGAACTGATGAGGAGCTATGTGTAAGGGGTTACACAGGTGCCAGTTTCCAAACTGACCAAGATGACTTTAAATTGCAGTCAGGATATGTGTTTCTCCTGAATGGCGACAGCGTGAGTTGGAAGAGTTCCAAGCAGAGCACGATTGCCGATTCTACAACGGAGTCCGAGTATATTGCAGCATCGGATGCGGCAAAGGAGGCTGTGTGGATTAGAAAGTTCATCTCCGAGCTTGGGGTGGTTCTGACCATTTCTGATCTTGTAACCCTGTATTGTGACAATAGTGGCGCTATTGCACAAGCCAAGGAGCCACGGTCCCACTAGAAGACCAAACATATACTCAGACGTTTTCACCTTGTCAGGGAGATGATTGACAGAGGTGATGTGAAGATATGCAAAGTAGCAGGCGAGGACAACGTTGCTGATCCTCTGACTAAACCTCTTGCAAGGGTTATACATGAACGACATGTATCGTCGATGGGGATTAGACACATTGATTAGTGAACCTAGAGTAGGAAGAGCTAGATTAATGATTGTACCCTAGTGCAAGTGGGAGTCTGTTGGAGATTGTGCCCTAGGGCCAATCGTTTTATGTAAATATGTTGTGAACATATTATTAATTTATGGAAGATAAATTAATGTGTTATCATGTTATTAGCATGTTTACTATGATAACGTCCATGATTAATTATGAGATAATTAATCTAAATTTGTCCCTGGTCGATTATTTTTGTGGGAACAAAAATGAACTAAGACCAGCATGACCTCGATGCATGAGATGCATGCACTAGATGCTGGGACGAGAGTCATGGTGCAATTACGTAAGGTTGTTACGAGTTGCTGGACTGACCGGGAGAGTCCTGCATGGGTTTAGTCATCAGCTTGCCTCTCCTTGTACGCCTGTAGCGATGCCTTAGACCTGAGGTCATCATTATTCCGACGTTGCAGTTGTCAGATTTTGGCTTAGTCTAGCGCTGCCCGTAACAGGGTAGTCATAAGGGCTAAGTACGGGTCTGGTTGATTGCCGTGCTGTGGAATGTGGATTGGCCAAAATGGGATTTTGTCCCTCATTAGATGAGAGATATCTAACTGGCGCCCTCGATGAGTCTGTCCAGGAAAAAGAGTGGCCACTCAAGAATTGGGACTTACTCAGGGAATCGAGAAAGTTGTGGTTTGGATTATGGATGACTTTCCTGTGCCTAGTCCATGACCAAGATATCGTAGGACAATAAGATCTCTGACACGGAGGTACTGAGGTTAAGTCGTTTTAGTAAAAACGATAACTCACGTGTTTTGGGTAGTTGTGATGGCTCACGACTTGTAGGTCATGGGGATGACCTGCTGCCAACTTCACGTGGGGCCTGCTGGGTCACACACGAGCAAGAACAGAACACCATTTAAAAGGGATACGAATTAGGGTTAATTCGTGGGTCACCCAGGTGACACGATTTAAGACACAGAGGAAATGTCTGGGACATTATGTCTTGTCTTAATTAATCTACAGATGTGAAATATTTAGATTTGTCAGACAAATTTAAATATAATAATTGTTTATATAATTAATGGGATTAATTATTTACAATTATTTAATTAGGAAAATAATTCAGATAATGTTCCTAAGAGTTAGGAAATTATTGAATTATAAAATTCCTAAACAAAATGATGAGGATGGCGCCTCTTATGAATTATTTGGATAAATAAAATAGTTTTATTAATTCAAATAATAAGTTTGAATTCAAAAGATTTGATGGAGATTTCAAAAGATTTGAATTCAAAAGATTTGGTGAAGATCTCATCTCAGAATCTTTGGTGAATCAAAAATAAGGAAAGTTTTTGATTTATAAAATTCCAAGGAAAAGGGGAGAGGGAGATGGCGCATGAAGGTGGGTCCCAATGGGAGATTTGATCTCTCATTTGATTCTCCTAGATTGCAATTTGAATTTAAATTAAAATATTAAGGTAATATTTTAATTATAAATTCAAGTCCTAAAATAATTATATTATCAGAATATCTTAATTTTAGGAATAATTAAATCACCAAATTTTGACTATATATATATGGGCAAGTCGACTTGCACTATAATGCTGAGCAAGAAATTTTATGCAACCCTAATTTGATTTTCTTCCTAAGAGTTAGAGAGAGAAAATATTCCTTTGCACCCAAGAGAGAAAGTCGACTTTCTCTAAGAGTTAGGGAAATTCGACCAAGCTCCATAATTAGGGTTTGTGAGAGAAGAATAGGCAAGAAGGAGTTCTTGTGGGGGGATTCTTCTAAGCGCCACCTCTATTGCTGTTTCAAGAATGAGTTCTTGAGTTCAGAGTCTGTAGATTGGTCCCTAGTTCTTTTTAGAGAAAAGAACTGAAGGCTAGCACCTCGGTGTTCAAAGAAACTGTTCGTGTGGATTACTGGCAGAGGGAGAACGTTGGGAGTGGGCTCCTTGGAACTCGCCTTGTTCAACCATCAGATTGAAACTCGTGAGGTATAACACTAACCAAAAGTTTTAAATTCTACTAGCGGATCCGTTCGGGAATTCTAGGACCTAGGCGTTTATTTTAATTTTTTTTGTTTTCGCTTCCGCTGCCTTAGGCGCCTAGGATTCCCAACAGGAAGTTCATTACTGAACTTGGTGTGGTTCTGACCATTACTGATCCTATAACCTTGTATTGTGACAATAGCGGGGCTATTGCACAAGCCAAGGAGCCCCGGTCCCACCAAAGGACCAAACATATACTCAGACGTTATCACCTTGTTAGAGAGATGATTGACAGAGGTGATGTCAAGATATGTAAAGTAGCAGGCGAGGATAATGTTGCCAATCCTCTTACGAAACCTCTTGCACGGGTCATACATGAACGCCATGTAAGGTCGATGAGGATTAGACACATTAATGGATGTTCCTAGTGTAGGAACAGTTTGTTTAATTATTGTACCTAGTGCAAGTGGGAGTTTGATGGAGATTGTGCCCTAGGGCCAATCATTTTATATGTTTGAACATATTGTTTGACTGATTTATGAATGATAAATTATGTTGTTGTCATATTATTAGCATGTTTACTGTGATAACAATCATTGATTAATTATATGATAATTATTCTAAACTATCCCTGGTCGATTATTCACGTGGGAACGTGAATGAACTAAGACCAGCATTACTTCGGTGTATAGAGATACACGCATGTGATGCTTCACGAGAGTCATGGTGCAATTATGTAATGGGTTACAAGTTGCTAGACCAACCCGGAGAGTCCTGCATGGGTTTAATCATAAGCTAGCCTCTCCTGTACACCTGTCATGATGCCATTAGACCTGAGGTCTTCATTATTCCAGTGTTGTAGATGCTGAAATTTGGCCTAGTCCAACGTTGCCCATAACAGGGTAGCCATACAGGCTAGGTACGGTTTTAGTTGTTTGCCGTGCTCAGGAATGTGGTTGACCAAGAAGGAATTTTGTCCCTCATTAAGATGAGAGATATTTAACTGGGCCCCTCGATGAGTCTGTCCAAGGAATGTGTGGCCACACAGGGTAATGGGACTAACTCAAGGAATAAAGAAAGTTATGGTTTGGATTACAAGGATGATTTTCCCATGCCTTATGTTGGAGAATCACAGAGCGGCGCGCAGCGGAAGCAAAGATAAAAATTAAAATTAAAACAAAAAATGCAGCTCTTATGATTTCCAGCCAGGATCCGCTATATGAGTTTATACTAGAAGAAGGAAAAGGGTTTTACTACTAGAAGAAGGAAAAGGGTTTTACCAAAACAATCGGTACTTTGAGTTCGCGAGTCTGAGAAGTCCACTTCGAGTGTCCTTCCTCTGCCGGTGATCCACTCGAGCAGTTTGGCAGATGCCCAGGTGCTAGCCTCCTTCACTTCTTCCCAAGTGAATACGGGAATGCTATCTACGGTTCTTAAAATTCAAGAATTGTTCTTGAACCTTAAGAATGAAGTGGGCGCCTAGCTCACAAGAACTATTCTTGTTCACTCTCAAAAACCCTAAAGTTAGGGTGCAAGTCGAATTTCTCTCTCTCTTTGAGAAAATTGACTTCTCTCTAAAACTGGGGTTGGCCGATTTTTGTCTCACAAAATATAGTGCAAGTCGAATTTTCCCTCTTGTGTGAACTAGGGTTGTCAAATCGACTTTGGCTCTCCTATTTTTAGAGTTTGGGGAGTTGATAATTATAATTAGGGAATCCCTAAATTAGTGGATTATCAAATTATAAAATTATAAGATTACAATAATATTATAATTTTAGGCCTTGAATTCTTAATTAAAATATTACCTTAATATCTTAATTTGAATTCAAAATGCAATCTTGAGATTCAAAATGCAAGATCAAATCTTGCCCATGGACCCCACAAGAATGCGTCATCTCCCTCCTTAATTTTAAGGAATTTAATAAATCAAAATAACAATCCTAACTCTTAGGAAGTTATAACCAACTTATTAATTCCCAACAATATTGAATTAAGATATTACCCTAATATCTTTAATTCAAAATTTGAATCTTGAAATCAAAATCAAATCTTGAATTCAAATTCAAATCCAAGTCATGATTCTAATTAACAAAACATTTCCATTAATTAAAATCATTATGTATGAGGCGCCACCCTCAATCTTATTATCCCAATATTAGTGAATTTAATAAATCAATAATCTTCTAACTTTTAGGAAGCTTATCTAATTTATTATTCCCTAATATTATAAACAAGAATATAATTGTAAATAGATTAATCCAATTAACTATTTAACAATTAATATATTTAAACTTGTCCAACAAATTTAAATATCATAAACGTAGATATTTATTTAAGACAAGATTTCAGGTCCTAAGACATTCAACTATGTCTTAAATTGTGTCACCAAAGTGACTCACGAATTAACCCTAATTCGTGTCCCATTGCGGCATCTTGATCGTGCTCATGTGTGACCTAGCAGGCCTCACGTGAAGTTGGCAGCAAGTCATCTCTATGACTCACAAGTCGAGAGCGGACTCTAGCAAGCCATCATGACTACCCAAAACATGTGAGTTATCGCTTTAACGCCAAAACGACTTAACCTAAGTTCCACCTTGACATGATCCCTATTGTTACACGATATCTTGGTCATGGATTAGGCACGGGAAAGTGATCCATAATCCAAACCATAACTTTCTCGATTCCTTGAGTTAGTCCCATTTCCTTGTGTGACCACACATTCCTTGGACAAACTCATCGAGGGCGCCAGTTAGATATCTTGATGGAGATTGTGCCCTAGAGCCAATCATTTTGTAAATATGTTTTGAACATATTGATTAATTTATGGAGATAAATTATTGGTTATCATGTTATTAGCATGTTTACTATGATAACAGTCCCTGATTAATTATGTGATAATTAGTCTAAACTGTCCCTGGTCGCTCATTCAAGTAGGAACTTGAAATGAACTAAGACCAGCATGACTTCGGTGCATAGAGATGCATGCACTGGATGCTTGAACGAGAGTCATGGTGCAATTATGTAAAGAGTTACAAGTTGCTGGACTGACCTGGAGAGTCCTGCATGGGTTTTAGTCATGAGCTAGCCTCTCATGTACACATGTCACGATGCCCTTAGACCTGAGGTCTTCATTATTCCGGCGTTGTAGTTGTCAAACTTTGGCCTAGTCTAACGTCACCCGTAGCAGGGTAGCCATAAGGGCTAGGTACGGGTTTGGTTGATTGCCGTGCTGAGGAATGTGGTTGACCAAGATAGAATTTTGTCCCTCATATAAGATGGGAGATATTTAACTAGGCCCCTCGATGAGTCTGTCCAAGGAATGTGTGGCCACACTAATAAATGGGACTTACTGAAGGAATCGAGAAAGTTGAGGTCTGGATTATGGATGACTTTCCCGTGCCTAGTCCATGACCAAAATATCGTAGGGCAATAGGGATCAAGACGAGGTGGTACTAAGGTCAAATCGTTTCGGGGTTAAACGATAACTAGCGTGTTTTGGGTAGTCGTGATGGCTTGCTAGAGCCCGCTCTCGACTTGTGAGTCATAGAGATGACTTGCTGCCAACTTCACGTGGGGCTTGCTGGGTCACACACGAGCAGGATCCAGATGCCACGCTGGGACACGAATTAGGGTTAATTCGTGGGTCACATTAGTGACACCATTTAAGACATAGTTGATTGTCTTGGGACATGAAATCTTGTCTTAAATAAATATCTACATATATGTTATTTAAATTTGTGGGACAAGTTTAAATATATATATATATTAATTCTTAAACAGATAATGTGATTAGTCTATTTACAATTATATTCCTGTTTATAATATTGGGGAATAATAAATTGGATAGGTTTCCTAAAGGTTAGGAAATTATTGATTTATTAAATTCACTAATATTAGGATAATAGGAGAGGAGATTGGCGCCTCATGTAAAGTATTTTAATTAATAAAAATGTTTTGTTAATTAAAATCATGGCTTGAATTTGAAATCAAAGATTTGATCTAGATTTCAAAAGGATTGAATTAAAGATATTAGAGTAATATTTTAATTCAATATTTATAGGGGAATTCGAATTCTAGGTTCAAATTGAATTAAAGATATTAGAGTAATATTTTAATTCAATAATGAATTAGAATTCAAGATTCAAAAAGATTGAGTTAAAGATATTAAGGTAATACTTCAATTCGATATTGTTGGAAAATAACAAGTTAGTTATAACTTCCTAAAAGTTAGGATTGTTATTTTGATTTATTAAATTCCAACATATTTTAAAGTGGGGATGGTGCATGGGTTGAGGATCTTGGGGAGATTTGATCTTCCAATTTGATTCTCAAAGATTGCATTTTGAACTCAAATTGAAACATTAAGGTAATATTTTAATTAGGAATTCAAGTCCTAAAATTATGATATTGAGATCTCGTAATTTTATAAATTGATAATCCTATAATTTAGGGATTTCCCTAATTATAATTATCAAAGTCCCCAAACCCTATAAATACATAGCATAAGTCGAAATTCATCATGCCATGCACATTAGGGAAACTCGACTTTAGCCTAGCTCATCACAAGGGAAAGATACGATTTTTGCTCTTGGTGAGGAGAGAGAAAAACGCAACCCTAGCTTTTCTAGAGAGAGAAAGTGTTGGAGATTGTGCCCTAGGGCCAATCGTTTTATGTAAATATGTTGTGAACATATCATTAATTTATGGAAGATAAATTAATGTGTTATCGTGATTATTAGCATGTTTACTATGATAACGTCCATGATTAATTAT
>QANZ01030411.1:0-17646 GCA_003254925.1 Chamaecrista fasciculata | reverse complement strand
ATTCACCAAACTTCTGCTTGAAAAGTCGACTTCTATAATCTTTTTGACGCTGACCTAGTGTTTTCCAAGCCCAGTCCAATCCCTCACTAGTCTCAAAAACAATCTTGCTCTGCAATTAAAATCATTAACCAAAACCTCTTTAAATAAGTTGAACATATAACAATTAGTAATCATTAAGAAAATTATATACCTGTATCAATGTCAATGCATCATTGATATATTTCTCGGGTGCTGTCCTCCAATCAAAAAAATGAAGTGGAACCAAATCAGTGTCAGTGGCAAGATCTCCTAACCAAACTCCAACTATACCACCGCCGTTCTTAGTCCCTTGTCCATATTCATTCAATGGACACTTAATCCTTTTTCCTTCTTCTAAATTCCACAATTGTGATGCCTTCATGTTTTCCCACCCATCTTTTCCATTGGCATCTGTCATGCAAAAAAGAAAAAAATATTAATATATGTAAATTCCATTATATATATAACAATGCTTCATATCTATTGGACATGCACTTACACAAAACTTGAACACGCCAATCACTTTCCATTTCACGATTAGCTGGAGTTATTGGTGTGAAGAAAGTCTCATTAGCAGTTGTATCATCTTGTGTTTGGGAAGTGGAATTCACATGTTGAGAAGTGGACTCAATGTGTTGAGGAGTAGAGATAGCGTGTTGAGAAGTAGAATCAGCACGCTGTGAAGTGGCGTCAACTTGGTTGGAGATTGAGCCATGTATTTTTGGAGCAATTTTGGCTATCTTTGCTCGAGACGATCGTGGTCGTTTAGGTGGCATCCTGAAAGAAAATATACAAGTTTAGCGAGGAATATGACTACCAAAGTTATCAAAAGTGAAAGATGCAAATATCATCTCATTAAGTATGGTTAATGGTTAATGTAAGTACCTTTGTCAAAGTTGGGGTATTTGTTCTCTTGTATTGACAAGCCTTTTACAACAAGTTCAGACGCCACCTCCTTGTCACTCTGAGCAACAGCACAAGATAATAAGCACCTGAAATCACAAAGAACATAGTGCACATAGCAACATAAATTCAGAGTTAAAATAGTGCACATAGCAACTTTAACTAAAGAACTTGGATTATCTTTCTCTATGACATGAATTAGTGATCCTAAAAAATTGTTATTGTTGATCCGAAAAAATAGATATTACATATTAAACCCACAGTCAACAAATACATAAGCAAAATTTCTCTTCTCTTGTTATTTGATTAACATTCACCTAATCTCACATGCCTTTCTCTTCTCTTGCTCCACATTTTTTATAAAACTATTATTCTTACAATATTATAAAATTGAGGTGTGCCAAAAATTTAAAAAAAATACTACTTAGATTAGTGAATTAGGCAAATGGCACCATGAAACGTTATCAGGCCATCATATTTCTAGTAAAAATATACATATATTTATATATATATTCACACACCCATACACACTTTTATTTAAACCAATAGGTCAAAGATGCGCCATATTTATATATGTATGAAACACTGCCCAGAATTCTGATACATGCATTTTAAGTTGAATTTGTGAGATTTAAAGAGTTGATAATTTTACAGGATCGCATATTTAGAAAAGAAAAGAGACACCAAGGAAACTGACAACACATACGAAATTCTTCAAACTTGTTCGAGAAGTTTAATTTGAGTATATATATATATATATTGACAAATTATCATAGCGCACCCAAACCCACAACTTGACAGAGATATAAGAAAGTTTTGCTTCCTCATTATACAGAAAGTGGGTCACAATTTGATAATATATCAATAACCACTTCACATAAATAAGTTCAGTCAAAATTTACTAGATATTACATTAATTAAGTAATCTTAACGACTTTTTACCTTTACATTTGAAAAATTAATACTTGATATATGCCCTCTTATATACACCACATTATATCAGATTTTGAATGAACTCAGTTATTGGATTATAAACCATAGAACATGCATGGAGAGATAAATAGAAATAATTAAAATGTAGGATTGCAGATAATTGACTAATTGTCCCATACCCTTTCTTGAATTAAAATGGAGGAAATCCAAGAGGCTGTCGTCTGCTATTGGACGATCACCACAGGCACAGAGTGATTTGTAACACAGCTCAAGAGGCTCCAGGAACTGCAATAATAAAACCATATATAAGATATTAGTCGTTGTAACAGTTGTAGACATTAGTTAGTTTCTTCAGTTTGTTTAGTTTATTCTGTTATGTCATATGACCTGCATGTGACTTACTCTGTATATATGGCAGCTTATGTGAAGTAATAAGAGAATCTTTGAACTCTTAAAAAGTTTATCTACTGATGTAAACACATCAAAAGAAAAAGGAGTATCAAATATCAGAAACAGGAAATCAGGTTAGACTTAAGATTGGAGATGAACTTGAATAAAGAACTAGCATGTTGATATATTCTACAGGTGAATGAAGCTCAAACGAACAAAACCCAAAAAGGGTTTCGAGTTCTGAGGGGAAATAAAACAAAAGGGAAGAAGAGAATCAAACATCACAAGCAAGTTCTGATATCAGAATCAACGTTCTGATACAGAAGCATAAAACACAAGCAAGTTCCACCTTATCTTGCTTAATGGTGAAAAGTTTAAACGATTAGCAAGTGGTTTTAGATTCATCTTCATCTCTCTTTAATTTCAAGAACCTCTAAAACTAAAATGCAAAGATATATATATCAGAATCAACTTTCTGATACAGAAGCATAAAACACAAGCAAGAAAAGAAAAATGAACAAAATCGAAGGCACAGAGAATCAGAGATGAATTTGAAACTTTTAGGACTGAAAATGAAAAAGGAGGAAGACTGAAACCATACTTGCGAAGTGAACTGTGATACTGTTTCTCACCAAAACGAGTAAGCGAGAGTGTCAAAGTAACTGGGTCGAGAAGAGCGTAGTTTCGTTGGTTTCGCGTGAAGTGAAGATTGAGGACCTGGAGACGGAAGAATTAGGTTCTCTGTTAAGAAGTATCCCAAAATAGGAGAAAAGTGAAGACAAAGTTACCAAAAGAGAGGATGACGACGGCGCACCACCGATAGAGTCGAAACGGATCGTCGAGAAGAGCAGTGTGGATAGTGGAGGCGGTGGAAGGGAAGAATCGGCTGACGGCACCTGACGGCAACGAATTTTTGGTCGATTTAGGGATTTTGGATGGAGGTGCGAGTGGCAGAGAGTAAGTCGATTTACGGATGGCGGCGAATTTCAGAATTGCTGTCTCCTTACAGGGAGGGATTGAAGCTTCTAGGGCGATTGGTGTCAATGGCGGCTTCGTCTTCTTCCTGTAGACGATTGGGATTTTCAGAATCGATTTTGGTTTAGGCTATGGGAGTGAAGATGGCGCTAGAATGAAATTGAGAGGGAGGGAATAATGAAATTGGGAAACACGATTGGCGCTCTTACAATTGCTCAGCGACGCTTCAATTCCATATGCCGACCCTTGCTCTAACCGTGTGCAAAATGAGTGTATAGCGTGTCTCTCGCGACGCTTCTCATAACCGTAGGCATCCAACCGTCGGTAAATGCCGAATTTTTAGTAGTGTCACTTTCCGAAATTTAGCTATGGAAATATTTTCTGTAGCTAATCCGTAGCTAATTAACTAGAGAATAGCTATGAAAAACTTCCGTAGCTAATTCTGTTTTTTCTTGTAGTGCCCCACCGCCTGATTAAGGGACCAAGTGAGAAACCACTAGGCCACACTCATGTAGTTAATGATAATCCCATGTTTAATCTTATCAACACATCATAAATTTAATTGTGATAATATATTAGATCTAAAAAATACATCAATCAAACCATATCTAAAATGAAATATTTAATTTGACACTGATCTTTAGGGCTATCAAATATTTAGATTAATGTCAGCCTTCAAGACTATTGACAAATAGTTTTTTTTAACAACTTCGTAATTATTATTAGCAATTGGTTATATTTGTGATATATCCAAATATATTGACTATAGCCTTGAGGGTTGATATTAGACAATTTCAATAGTCAAACTATTGCCATTGATAAATTATCAATATGTGCAATAATCTTTCAATGCATTTATCTTTGGTAAAGGTACAATAATTGATCCAATAAGATTGAATCCAAATATAATATTGCTTAAGGCCATTTACTTAATCATACGAAACCTTAATCATATGTAGTTTCAGGCTATATAAAATATTTCTAAATCTTAAGATGACGACCACAATAATAAAATTATAAAATAGATTACGATAATGATAAACCATTTAAAATAAAATTTTCTTACCTATAATGATCGTAACAAGAAAGTTTGAAAGAAGATTAACTTACCTCCTTAGTTATCCAAAACTGAAATCAAAAGAGACTTGTGCTTAGTTACCTAAAATTCGTCGATAGAGACTCATGTTCAGTTACCAAAAACTCAAATCGATAGAAACTGTGAACAAATGTCGAAAGCTTGAATTGGTAGAAACTCATGTTGATAACGTGTTATAAAATATAATAAATAAGAATATTCAAAGTCGAGAGATAAGTAGAAGGAAAGATTGATTTTTTTTCATTCAACTGATATACATCTTTTACATAAACTCCCAAAACCACTATTTATAGGCTAAAGAATTTGAAAGGGGATATGTCTAATTCCATATACAATATGATAGAGATGGTTACAGAGAAAACTTCAAATTTCTATACATGGAGAATATCAAAAAGGTAATTGTGAATATTCACAAGTAATAATTATAATATTTATAACACTTATTTTTATTTTTTATAATTTATATATATATTTTTATTTTTTGAAACAGTATATATAAAATAAAGTTCTGAAAAGTTATTCAGTGTCTTCTCAATATATTTAGTACAATGTAATATTCAGTGTCTTCGCCATTTTCGTTCTCTTTGAAACCCATGAGAATCTCTGCTGTTTGTTTCAAATTTCTTGGTGTTTTCTTTCTAACTGGTGATGCTTTAAACATTCCTAACTTAAGGCAAAACTTGAAATCATGTTCTTGACCAAATCTTCACGTCTTCTTGAAATTAATGATTTGGATGAGCTCAATGGATGATTTTAATGAGTTCTAATGCATTGATTTGAATCTAAAAGGTATATTTTGAAACTTGATTGTCATGTATAAAACTTTAAAGTTACATTTTGATCCGTATGGGTGATTTTGATAATTTTCTTGAACTAAATGAGTTTCTATGAAATTGTGGAGGATCATAAAACAATACTCTCGTATTTAAAATTTAAGAATTACATTTTTACACCATGGTTGGTGATGGAAAGTGTGAATTTTCCAATCATGGTAGTTGGAATGGTAGTAATAAACTTTTGAAAACTTGATTATTGATAAAGCATTGCTTAAAGCTCCCAAATATTAACCCAAACTCTTCTCAGTTTAGATTCGTGTCATATAGCTAAATGTCTTCTAATAAGTTTTTGTGATTGTTATTATTGGTTAAATTATTGATAATTGAAAATTAGGTACAATTGGTACTATGAAACTTGAGTGGGTGTGACTCTAAATTTGTTGCAGAAGTAGTGAATGCGAAATATAACTGAAACTTGTGCTTTGAGTGTTAATAGCAAGTATTATTGTTCAAATAGGTACCTCTGTAGCGGCCTTCACTTTGAGAACCACCCTTGAGTGGTTGAAGTCTTGCTCCTGTTGGCGTCGCTGTGAGTAGATAGTGCATGTTGTGACGTGTTTTCATAGTTTCAATGTATCCCCTTACCCTCTAATATTCTCTTTTACAAATATTATTGAATTTTGCGTAGCCTTGGGACAAGCCTTCTATCTTGTTTTCCTTTCAAAATTAAAGAAATGAAGTATGTGATTTGCAAGGTTTATATGGATTATTGCAAGGTATACTTCGAATGACATGGGCATTGATAGTTGATAATTTCAAATATGGTGGTTGCATAAATATTGCACTGCTCTTGTAAAAGTTACAATATCTCGCATGAATGGATTTATGGAAATATATTGTGGCAACATGAGTTGAAATATTTTATGAACTTATTTAAACTATATTGTTTTGATTATTCGAATGACGTTCTTATATTTTTTTTGATGCAAAAGACCCTTTCGAGCCCCTAATGTTTGAGATCAGTTTCAATTATGCCCCTAGCGTTTGTTTTGTGTCAATTATGCCACCAATGTAAAACGTTGGTGTCAATTATGCCTCTAGGGCACAATCTCCATCAGTTAGTTCACAAGTATGAACTATTCATTATGAAGGAGAAAGAAAAGATCGACGACATGTTCAACAGATTCTCAAAAATTGTTGGAGATCTTAAGGCTCTCGAAAAACCTTATTCTGACAAAGAACAAGTTAGAAAAATTCTGAGAAGTCTTCCAAAGGTGTGGCAATCAAAAGTGGACACCATTGAAAGTGGTAACATCAACTCTCTTACATATGATGAGTTGAGAGGAACCCTAATTGCCTATGAGAAAACCTACCTTCAAAGGCATGAGAAAGATGAGAAGAAGACGAACTTAGCTTTCAAATCCTCGTCAAGCTTCAACCACAACGAAGAAGAAGATGATGATGGAGATGGTGAACTAGATGAAAAAGATTTTGATATTTTCACCAAAAAGATAGAGAAGTATGTTCGTCGAAAGAAACAAATGTGGAAGCAACATCGCTCTCACTCCAACAAAAGAGATCCCAAATTTGATAAAGGTAAAAATATTATTACTTGCTATGAATGTGGTAAGTAGGGACACATTCGATCCGATTGCCCTTCTCTTGAAAAGAAAAGTAGCAAGCTCAATAGTAGAAAGAAGGCTATGGCTGCATGGAGTGATGAAGATGACTCACAAGACGAGGAGCTAGAACAAGAAATGGCAAATTTTTGTTTCATGGCTCAAGAAGAATCTAAGGTATGTTCATCTCCTATGATAGATGATTCTCCGTCAAACGAAGAATTGCAAGATTCTTTAGATGAATTATTAAATGATTTTGAAAATCTTCTTGCAAAATTTGGCTCTCTTAGTAATTTAAAAATTGAGCTTAAGAACAAAATTCTTTCTATGCAAATTGAGTATGATAAATTGTTAGAAGAAAATAAAGAGTTCAAAGTTACCTTAACAAAAGACTTGGGTAATTTTGTCAAAGGAGAGGAAAAGTTAAATATTCTTTTGAGAATACAAAAATGTGTGTTTAGCAAATCTTGGATATGATGAAAATACAAAGTTTATAAAAACTTTTTTATCAAATCAAAGGAAACTTCTCACCCGTCATCAAATTGTTTTCATTGTGGTAAACATGGTCATGAATCTTATAAATGTAGATTTAAGAGAAATCAAAACTTTGGGAAATTTGTGTGGGTACCTAAAGGCAGTGACATATTAAAAGCCCATACCGCTAACATTGAAGGACAAAAAAGATTTGGGTACCTAGAAAAAGTTGAATTATTGTAGGTATGCTTGAAGAGAGAAATGAGTCTCTCTCTCAAGACCAAGGAAGGAGGCTTCGTAATCTTTGGAGTCAATGGTAATGGTAAGATCATTGGTATAAGTAAATCGTTGCACTTAAATTTATTTGATCCTTTAAGGAACTCCTAGCTTGGAAGGTAAGAGCTATGCTTTTGTCATTGTTAATTATTATTCTTGTTTTACTCGAGTTTTATTCCTTGCTCATAATGACAAAGCTTTCAAAAATTTTGAAATATTTTTTGCAAGGTTATCTTATTAGAAGTGATCATGGGAACAAATTTGAAAATAAAATCTTTGAGAATTTTTGCAATGAAAATGGTTTTTATCACAATTTTTTCTAAGAACGCCCCAACAAAATTGAGTTGGTGAAATGAATAAATAATTGTTAGCCCTAAAAGCTATGGTTTTATTAGATCATTATTTTGACAATACATGTTAAATCACAATTTTGTTGGTTTGCTAATGATTATCTTATGATTGATAAAATTTGGTTTAATCTTTCTATCTTTGGATCATATTCTTGTATTCTTTTTAATGATGACAAAAAGGGGGAGAATTATTCCCACAAATCTAACATTGTCTATGACTAGAAATATTTGAGTAATATTTGAGTAACATTGTCTATGACTAGAAATATTTGAGTAATTTGCTCAAGGTTCATGAATTCAAGGATTAAGGGGGAGCCTCATGATTAAGAGAAGATCTCTATACTCTCTCTTCATATTATTATATATATGAGATTTGTGAATTAATTTTGTCATCATCAAAAAGGAGGATATTGTTAGCCCTAAAGGTTTAAATCAATAGTTTATTTTCATGCTAACAAAATTCATATATTTGGATTATTTATTTTATTTGATATATCCTTATATGATTAATTCATTTTGTCAAATACTTATAATACAAGTTTATCTCAAATTAATTACCTTTGCACTTTATGTGATCAATTCTATTTATGGAATATATTTGAATTTGAAATCAAGAGGAATATGAGATGGGGATATTGGGAATTCCCGGCGCAAAACGCAGCGGAAGCAAGAAATATAAAATAAAATTTAAAACGCGTCAGGCCAAAGAATTCCCGAACGGATCTGCTAGTTGAATTTAAAACATGTTAAGATAGTGGTATACCTCACGAGTTTCAATTGGCTGGTTGTACATGTTGGAGATTGTGCCCTAGGGCCAATCATATTATGTAAATATGTTTTGAACATATTATTAATTTATGGAGATAAATTAATGTGTTATCATGTTATTAGCATGTTTACTATGATAACGTCCATGACTAATTATGAGATAATTAATCTAAATTTGTCCCTGGTCGATTGTTTTCGTGGGTACGAAAATGAGCTAAGACTAGCATGACCTCGGTGCATAGAGATGCATGCACTAGATGCTGGGACGAGAGTCATGGTGCAATTACGTAAGGGGTTACGAGTTGCTGGACTGACCCGGAGAGTCCTGCATGGGTTTAGTCATCAGCTTGCCTCTCCTTGTACGCCTGTAGCGATGCCTTAGACCTGAGGTCATCATTATTCTAGCGTTGCAGTTGTCAAACTTTGGCTTAGTCTAACGTTGCCTGTGACAGGGTAGCCATAAGGGCTAAGTACGGGTTTGGTTGATTGCCGTGCTGAGGAATGTGGATTGGCCAAAATGGGATTTTGTTCCTCATTAGATGAGAGATATCTAACTGGCGCTCTCGATGAGTCTATTCAGGAAAAAGAGTGGCCACTCAGGAATTGGGACTTACTCAGGGAATCGAGAAAGTTGTGGTTTGGATTATGGATGACTTTCCTGTGCCTAGTCCATGACCAAGAAATCGTAGGACAATAGGATCTCTGACAAGGAAGTACTGAGGTTAAGTCGTTTTGGTAAAAACGATAACTCACGTGTCTTGGGTAGTTGTGATGGCTTGCTAGAGTCCGCTCACGACTTGTAGGTCATGGGGATGACCTGCTGCCAACTTCACGTGGGGCCTGCTGGGTCACACACGAGCAAGAACAGGACACCATTTAAAAGGGACACGAATTTGGGTTAATTCGTGGGTCACTCCGGTGGCACAATTTAAGACAGAGAGGAAATGTCTGGGACATTAGGTCTTGTCTTAATTGATCTACAAATGTGTAATATTTAAGTTTGTGCGACAAATTTAAATATAATAATTTTTAAATGATTAATGGGGATTAATTATTTACAATTAAAGTATTAAGGAAAAATAATTCAGATAATATTCCTAAAAGTTAGGAAATTATTGAATTATAAAATTCCCCAATAATATGAGGGTGGCGCCTCTTTTGGTTTATTTGGATAAATAAAATTGTTTTATTAATTCAAATAATAAGTTTGAATTCAAAAGATTTGATGGAGATATCAAAAGATTTGATTCAAACAGATTTGGTGAGATCTCCTCTCAGAATCTTTGGTGAATCATGAATTAAGGAAAGGTTTTGATTTATAAAATTCCAAAGATAAAATAGGGGAGTTAGGCGCATGGTTGGTGGGTCCCAAGGAGAGATTTGATTCTCCAAGATTGCAGTTTGAATTTAAATTAAAATATTAAGGTAATATTTTAATTGTAAATTCAAGTCCTAAAATAATTATATTATCAGAATATCTTGATTTTAGGAATGATTAAATCACCAAATATTTTATATATATATGGGCAAGTCGACTTGCCCAAGTAAGCAAGTATACTAATCCTAGTTTTGATTTTCTTCCTCCTTGTTGAGAGAGAGAAAATCGCACCTTTGCACCCAAGAGAGAGAAAAGTCGACTTTTCTCTAAGAGTTAGAGAAAATCGATTAGACTCCATAAGTAGGGTTTGTGAGAGAAGAAAAGGCAAGAAGGAGTTCTTGTGGGGGGTTTCTTCTGTGCGCCACCTCGATTGTTGTTTCAAGAAGGAGTTCTTGAGTTCAGAGGTCTGTAGATTGGTCCCTAGTTCTTTTGGAGAAAAGAACTGAAGGCTAGCACCTTGGTGCCCGAAGAAACTGTTCGTGTGGATTACTGGCAGAGGGAGAACGCTGGGAGTGGGCTCCTTGGACACGCCTTGTACAACCATCAGATTGAAACTTGTGAGGTATACCACTATCTAAAAGTTTTAAATTCTGCTAGCGGATCCGTTCGGGAATTCTAGGACCTAGGCGCATTTTATTTTATCGTTTTATTTTGCTTCCGCTGCGTTAGGCGCCTAGGATTCCCAACAGTGGTATCAGAGCCACGCTAGTTCTAGGATTTAAAACTGTTTATGTGTACATGTGATGTATGATATGTGTGTTTACCGCTTTCAATCACGTTTTTGGTTTTACAAAGAAATCCACCAAACGTTTTTCTTAAAAATTCAATCTACAGAAAAAGGTGCAAATTATATGTATGTGATACATATAGAGTCGATTGGATCACTAGAAAATTTTTCTTGATGTTTTAGGCCAAAGTCGAAATTCCTTTATAATTATAGTTAAAAGTGTTTTAATTATAATAATTATAAAGGTGGCTGAAAATTTGTTAAAATTATGAATTTTACAATTTTTAAGGGTCAATAATTATAATCTCTTGAATGGAGATTCATGGTATTTATTATTATTGATAAAAGGCCTAATCTTAAGAAAAGGCATGTTAAAATTGCACAGACCCTAAATTGAACACAATCTAAAAAGGAGTTTTAATATATGTGTTGGTTACCGTGTTTGACATAATTGTATGAATTGTTCATATTTGAATTGTGTGGTGTTGGATATGGCTCTAGGAGGTATATTTCGGTAAATACGGTCTGCGTGTCGTCTCCCCCTACTCTGGTGTAAAATTTACTTTCAGTTTATACCTCAATGTAACTGGGATTTATTCACGTGTAATTTTATTTTTCCTTTTAGAAAGGTTCTCTCATTGGCTTGGGAGAATTCTAGGGTAGATGGGCCATATCTAAACACGGTGTTTTGTTTTACATTTAGTTGTATTTGATGCGCTAGATGTATGTTTAGGGTGCGTAATTTTAACATGCTAATTATATATATATCGCGCTACAACCACGTATACGATACGAGCGTGAGATTTTGTATACGATACAAAATCCGGGCACATGTTTATATGTATGAGATACATGGGGTAATAAACATGTGGCATGACTCGTTTAATTTTAAAAGGAGTTTTAAAATTAAACTATAAGACGAAACCTTTTTTTTTAATTAAATTTAAAAAATCAAACCCTTTTAGAAAATCTTAAGTATTTAATGCCATCGCTAAAACGCCCTGTCAAAATCTTGTTCATCGTGGAGCGGTGATCGCCTACGCGACACGTATCTGCCTTGACCTTGAGGAGACACGGGTGAATGGGAGTTTCAACACGATGCCCGTTGAAATCTTGGTTCTTTGAAGACGGTGATCGCCTACGCGACACGTATTGCAGTTGGGCCTTGATGATATGGAGTTGGGCTTCGGCCTCGTTGTTTTGAACCTAGCCATTCACATGTTTTACTGTGTGACTTAATGGGGTTATCAAAACGGTTTTGGACCTCAAAGCATTAGATGGGATAAACATGCCATAATAAGTATCATGAGATGATACAGCCCCATAAGGATCTAAGAGTCACATGAAGATGTGATTGGTAAGGAGTTACCTACCTAAATAACTAAAGGGTGCATAATCGCCTACGCGACGGTAAACTTTAGTGAAATATGGATCTTAGCCACTAATAATAAATTTCACTGGGTTTTATAAAATGGTGGATACAATTTTTATTTTTCCTGCTAATTAAAGCTTTTCATATCTAATTGTAGAAATGGCAACGAACGTTCAAACACTATCACTGCGATCTGTCCTTGAGAAGGACAAGTTGACTGGGACTAACTTTCTTGACTGGTACCGAAATCTGAGAATTGTTCTCACCAAGGAAAGAAAGCTCTATGTCCTAGAGAACCCCATCCCTGAACAGTCTGCTGCAAACGCTCCAAGAGCACAGAGAGATGCTTACGAGAAGCATCAAAGTGACTCTGTGGGCGTTGCCTGTCTTATGCTGGTAACCATGGTTCCCGAGATTCAAAAGAACTTGGAAAACAAAGGGGCATATGAGATAATAACACATCTCAGGGAAATGTTCCAAGTACAGGCAAGGCAAGAGAGATTTGAGACAGCAAAGGCTCTATACTCTTGCAAGATGGCAGAAGGTGGATCTGTTAGTGCCCACGTCTTGAAGATGAAGGGGTACATAGATCACCTTGCCAGGCCGGGTTTTCCCATTGTGCCAGAGCTAGCGACGAATTTGATCTTGAATTCGCTACCTAGAAGTTATGACCAGTTCGTCTTAAACTTTAATATGAATGGCAAGGAGAAGACCGTTTCTGAACTGCATGGGATGCTAAAGACTGCTGAGGCATCTATTAAGAAGGCGCCTAGCACTGTCTTACTAGTTCAGGACAAGGGAAAGGGTAAGGGCAAAGGAAAGAGGAAAGGAGACGCTGAGGTTGGTGGGACCAAGCCTGCGGCTAAGCCTAACCCGCCGCCTGCCAAGAAGGCAAAGCCCAATAAGGAGACAGTTTGTTTCTTCTTCCAGAAGCCGGGTCACTGGAAGAGAAACTGTAGACTGTACATGGAAGATCTGAAGAAGAAGAAGAAGAGCGAAGCCTCTACTTCAGGTATCTTTGTTATAGGCGTTCACTTGTCTACTCCTACCACTTGGGTATTGGATACTGCTTGTGGTTCTCACATATGTACTAATGTGCAGGGGTTGAGAAGAAGTAGAAAGCTGAGCAGAGGCGAGGTGGACCTACGTGTGGGCAATGGAGCAAGGGTTGCTGCTGTTGCTGTAGGAACATACGAGCTAGTTTTGCCCACTGGGCTTGTTTTCTTATTGAACAATTGTTATTATGTACCATCTCTTAGTTCTAACATTATATCACTTTCTTATTTGGATAAGGAAGGATTTATTTGCATGAATGGAAATGGTAGATGTTCAATTTATAAGAATGATGTGTTATATGCTTATGGTGATCTGCATGATAACCACTATATCTTAAAATTGGAACAAAGACATAATAATGAAATCTATAACATCGATACGAAAAGGAGTAAGACTAATGAGTCTAATCCTACATACCTTTGGCATTGTCGTTTAGGCCATATAAACGAGAAACGCCTAGAGAAGCTCCATAAGGATGGACTTCTAAGCTCATTTGATTTTGAATCATATGATGCTTGCGAATCTTGTCTACTTGGTAAAATGACAAAGGCGCCTTTCACTGGCCATAGTGAAAGGGCATCTGACTTGTTGGGGATCATACATAGTGATGTATGTGGACCCATGAGTATCAATGCTAGAGAAGGTTACTCCTACTTCATTACGTTCACTGACGACTTTAGTAGATATGGGTATGTCTACCTAATGAAGCATAAGTCAGAGTCTTTTGAAATGTTCAAGAGATTTCAGAATGAAGTTGAGAACCAGCTTGACAAGAAAATCAAGATCCTACGATCTGATCGAGGAGGTGAGTATTTGAGTCAAGACTTCACTGATGATCTTAGTAGTTGTGGGATAGTCTCACAGCTTACTCCACCTGGAACACCACAGTTGAATGGTGTGTCTGAGAGGAGGAATCGAACTCTATTAGATATGGTTCGATCTATGATGAGTCAAACTGATCTTCCGCCATCCTTTTGGGGGTACGCTTTAGAAGCTGCCGCTTTCACACTTAACCGTGTTCCGGCCAAGGCTGTTGAGAAGACACCATATGAGATATGGAATGGGAGGAGTCCCATTATGTCTTACCTCAAGGTTTGGGGATGTGAGGTTTACGTTAAGCAACAAGCTAACGACAAACTGTCACCCAAATCCCTCAAGTGTCTGTTTGTAGGGTACCCCAAGGAAACGAGGGGATAATATGTCTACTGCCCAGCTGACAACAAAGTGTTTGTAGTCAGGAGTGGATTCTTCTTAGAGAAGGATCTAGTTTCCAAAAGAAACAGTGGGAGTAAGATAGAGCTTGAAGAAGTTCAAGTTCCACAAGACACATCAGAGGCGCAGACGGAAACTGGAGAAGTTCCACAAGATGTTGTGGAAGCTCCTCCACAAACACAAGGACCACGAAGGTCTGATAGAACACGTTTTCAGCCAGAGAGATATTACGGTTTTCTCGTGACTGAAAACAAGGATGTGTTGCTCACAGAGCGTGGTGAACCCACCACCTATCAAGAGGCCGTCGTAGATCCCAACTCAGAGAAATAGGTTAAAGCCATGGAGGCTGAGATGCAATCTATGTACGACAACAAGGTTTGGACCTTGGTCGTTCCACCCGTAGGGTGCAAGTGGGTTTTCAAAGAGAAAACAGACATGGATGGCAATGTCAACGTCTTCAAGGCGAGGCTGGTTGCGAAGGGATTTACGCAACGTCATGGTATAGACTATGACGAAACGTTTTCGCCTATTGCAATGGCCAAGTCCATTAGGATCCTCCTTGCCATAGCCGCATATTATGACTATGAGATATGACAAATGGATGTCAAAACAGCGTTCCTTAACGGAAGGCTGCCCGAGGATGTGTATATGATACAACCTGAGGGGTTTGTATGTCCTAAAGCACCAGATATGGTATGCAAGCTTCAGAGATCCATTTATGGATTGAAGCAAGCATCCAGGAGTTGGAATCACCGTTTTGACGAAGTAGTCAAAGAGTTTGGCTTCTTGCAAAACCCTGACGAACCTTGTGTTTACAAGAAGGTCAGTGGGAGTACTATAGTATTCTTGGTACTATATGTCGATGACATATTACTCATTGGAAACGATGTTCCAACCTTAGAGATTGTAAAATCCTGGTTAGGAAAATCTTTCTCAATGAAGGACTTGGGAGAAGCTGCCTACATTCTAAGCATTAAGATCTATAGGGATAGATCTAGGAGGCTTCTCGGATTGAGTCAGAGTACATACTTGGATAAGGTATTGAAGAGGTTCAATATGCAGGATTCCAAGAAAGAATTCATTCCGATGAATCATGGGCTGACCCTGAGCAAGAAACAGTGTCCCAAGACACTTGTCGAGCGAGGGCGTATGAGTGGGATTCCCTATGCCTCGGCCATAGGATCCATCATGTATGCCATGTTGTGTACTCGACCCGATGTGTCGTTTGCCCTAAGTATGACGAGCCGATTCCAACAAGACCCTGGTGAGGATCATTGGATCGCTGTCAAGAATATCCTTAAGTACTTGAGAAGAACTAAGGATGAATTCTTGGTGTACGGTGGAACTGATGAAGAGCTATGTGTAAGGGGTTACACAGATGTTAGTTTCCAAACCGACCAAGATGACTTTAAATCGTAGTCAGGATATGTGTTTCTCCTGAACGGCGGCAGCGTGAGTTGGAAGAGTTCCAAGCAGAGCACAATTGCCGATTCTACAACGGAGTCTGAGTAAATTGTAGCATCGGATGCGGCAAAGGAGGCTGTGTGGATTAGAAAGTTCATCTCCGAGCTTGGGGTGGTTCCGACCATTTATGATCCCGTAACCCTGTATTGTGACAATAGTGGCGCTATTGCACAAGCCAAGGAGCCACGGTCCCAACAGAGGACCAAACATATACTCAGACGTTTTCACCTTGTTAGGGAGATGATTGACAGAGGTAATGTGAAGATATGCAAAGTAGCAGGCGAGAACAACGTTGCTGATCCTCTGACTAAGCCTCTTGCAAGGGTTATACATGAGCGACATGTATCGTCGATGGGGATTAGACACATTGATTAGTGAACCTAGGAGTAGGAACAGCTAGATTAATGATTGTACCCTAGTGCAAGTGGGAGTCTGTTGGAGATTGTGCCCTAGGGCCAATCATTTTATGTAAATATGTTTTGAACATATTATTAATTTATGGAGATAAATTAATGTGTTATCATGTTATTAGCATGTTTACTATGATAACGTCCATGATTAATTATGAGATAATTAATCTAAATTTGTCCCTGGTCGATTGTTTTCGCGGGAACGAAAATGAGCTAAGACTAGCATGACCTCGGTGCATAGAGATGCATGCACTAGATGCTGGGACGAGTGTCATGGTGCAATTACGTAAGGGATTACGAGTTGCTGGACTGACCCGGAGAGTCCTGCATGGGTTTAGTCATCAGCTTGCCTCTCCTTGTACGCTTGTAGCGATGCCTTCGACCTTAGGTCATCATTATTCCGGCGTTGCAGTTGTCAAACTTTAGCTTAGTCTAACGTTGCCTGTGACAGGGTAGCCATAACAGCTAAGTACGGGTTGGGTTGATTGCTGTGCTGAGGAATGTGGACTGGCCAAAATGGGATTTTGTCCCTCATTAGATGAGAGATATCTAACTGGCGCCCTCGATGAGTCTGTCCAGGAAAAAGAGTGGCCACTCAGGAATTGGGACTTACTCAGGGAATCGAGAAAGTTGTGGTTNTTATTTGGATAAATAAAATTGTTTTATTAATTCAAATAATAAGTTTGAATTCAAAAGATTTGATGGAGATATCAAAAGATTTGATTCAAACAGATTTGGTGAGATCTCTTCTCAGAATCTTTGGTGAATCATGAATTAAGGAAAGGTTTTGATTTATAAAATTCCAAAGATAAAAGAGGGGAGTTAGGCGCATGGTTGGTGGGTCCCAAGGAGAGATTTGATCTCTCATTTGATTCTCCAAGATTGCAGTTTGAATTTAAATTAAAATATTAAGGTAATATTTTAATTGTAAATTCAAGTCCTAAAATAATTATATTATCAGAATATCTTGATTTTAGGAATAATTAAATCACCAAATATTATATATATATATATATGGGCAAGTTGACTTGCCCAAGTAAGCAAGTATACTAACCCTAGTTTTGATTTTCTTCCTCCTTGTTGAGAGAGAGAAAATCGCACCTTTGCACCCAAGAGAGAGAAAAGTCGACTTTTCTCTAAGAGTTAGAGAAAATCGATTAGACTCCATAATTAGGGTTTGTGAGAGAAGAAAAGGCAAGAAGGAGTTCTTGTGGGGGGTTTCTTCTGTGCGCCACCTCGATTGCTGTTTCAAGAAGGAGTTCTTGAGTTCAGAGGTCTGTAGCTTGGTCCCTAGTTCTTTTGGAGAAAAGAACTGAAGGCTAGCACCTTGGTGCCCGAAGAAACTGTTCGTGTGGATTACTGGCAGAGGGAGAACGTGTTGGGAAATCACAGAGGGAGCGCAGCGGAAAAATTAAAATTTTTAAACTAAAACTCGAATAAAACTAAAAG
>QANZ01030409.1:12857-45527 GCA_003254925.1 Chamaecrista fasciculata | reverse complement strand
TTAGTGTAGATTTTTATGCAAAGACGCGTTGATGTATATTCTAATTATGTTAAGAAGGGGAAAAAAAAAGACTAATTATTAATAATCTCAATTTTCTTTTCGTTCGTATTCGTTTTTATTAGTCTTTAATATACCGATTTGACACGCTTGAAATTTTAGGTTGTCTTGCTTGACTGCTTGTCCAATCAGTTCGCACGAAAATTTGGCAAACCTAATTAACTTGCACACATTGCATTAACTTTAAGGCTTTAGCCTCCTCTTTGTCACAAAAGGACAAATAATTTATCTTGCAATGGGCTCGATGGATCTCAACTTAACTGTACGATTTTTTTTTGGTAGGAACTGTACGATTTTAATTTGCATGAGATTGATAGCCTTGATCGTTTCATATTAATAATCATGGAATTTCAAAGATGAAAATAAATTCGGCCTATAAATAGTTTTATAGCTATTGATATATAATCCTTGACATATTATACTATTATTATTATTTGAGGGATCTATCTACTTGAGATAAGAGCGTCGTAAGTGACAACATGAGCGTCATCACTAGTTTGGAACGGGACTCTTAATTAATTTCATACGAATATTATTAATTTCCAAAAACAAAAAGACGTAGGTGTGTAAATCTCATATTATCTGTTTGTCTTTAAAAAAAACAAAAAAAAAACAAAGAATGATGCAATATTAAATAAGGAGTATATTTCATGTGAGAAAAAAAGAAATAAGAGTATAAGACGTATTTTCTGTTGGTAATAGTCTATATAACATGATTAGCGAATAGTAGTAATAGTGATATGGTGACGAATGCGGATTTCATCGAATCCTGCTTTTTATTTGGTGCTCTTCACTCTGGCTGTCATTTTGTACTGCCGATAGAGAATTAAAAGACCACCTTTAAGATTGAGAACCACCATCCCTCAATCACTGCTTGACACGTGTACCTCCACTGCACCGTTAGCCAATCATCATAAGCCACCACCACTTCCCACTATATCACCAGTTCTACTCACATCATTCCTCAGCCCACAAATTCTATGGACACACTTAAAAACACAAAAAGGGATTCCCCAGTCAAACTTTCACTCTTTTTTCCTTTATATAAAATTTTACCTTCAACCTTTTTAAAAATAACTGTTTGGTATATAAGAAAACTTTGTTGATTTATTTTATAATTTACATGATAAATAATATTTGTCAGAGATAATAAATCGTATAAGAATTAAAAATACAAAATTTTCAAATTTCAATAGCTTTATTTTAAATAATACTTAAAACAAGAATCTTATTTGTAAGAATTGTAATATTCTTACTCTAACAAATCTTTTAATTAATCTATTTATATATTAGTTTCTTTAATGAATGCACTAATTGTCAACCCAATTAAAAGTCCTGGCCAAAGAAGAAAAAAAACAGATGATCCAGTGAGGAGTAATTTGCTTGCATGTACATAAATTTAATTGGGGTCAAAACAAACAAGTTCTTTTTTTTGGTGAACAAAGAAAGGCCGAAGCCTACACAGCAACAAGCCGCAGGGAATAGACTCTCCTCAAATAGGCATAAAACCTGTCAATACAACCCACAGGGCAGTAGTTAAACTTATGTAAAGAGAAATCTAAGCTATGACCATGGTTGGCCAACCAGTCAGCGACACCATTGCCTTCCCTGTACACATGCCGCCTAATCCTCATCAACAAGCTCGGATTACGCAGCATACATCTAATGTCTCTAATCAACGCAACATAAGGATGCTTAGGCTGGACTCCATTAAGAATCATGTCCACCACGGCCTTCCCAGGTTGCGCGCAAAACCAACCACCCATCTCCCTGAGTCATCCCTCAAAACACCCCCACAGGGAGCGTTACTATCGGCCCAGACCGACCCATCAGAGTTGAAAGTATGCCAACCATCACGGGAAAACACCCAACCCACATTGATCTCTCTCATACTAGTACTAGTACAGCCACTTGACATAGTCACATTAGCATAATCTTTTAAGCTCAGCATAGCTCTAGTGATAAGGTTATCGGCGTTGCAAACCTTGCCATCATCGAAACAAAAGGAGCAACGAGTCACCCAAATGTTCCATATAAAGAAAACAAATTTCATCTTCCAAGCATAAACCTCTTCCCTGTTGACAGCAAAAATCCCATTCATGTTATCCTCAATCCACTTTTGGAGGTCACTCCCAACAAACTCCTGCCAGCGATTACTCCCTACCATGCGCCTCCAAATCTCCGCGGCAGTCTTACAATCCCTTAAACAGTGAAGAGACATTTCGGGCACCCCACAACCAAAGGGACAAGAATCATCATTGACAATATGCCTCCTGAGAAGGTTATGTTTAGTCTTTATTCTATCATGAGAAAGCAGCCACAAGAAAGACTTAATCTTCGGGGGGCAATCCAACTTCCAGATATGCTTCCACTTTGTCTCGTCCATGCTCACAGCCGGGACTAAAGAAAGATAGGCTGTTTTCACCATTAGCTTCCCATCTCTACTGCTTTCCCAAGCCAAAGTATCGGCAACATCCGGTCTGCAAGGAGTCATGAGCAGAATCATGTTGACAATCTCACAAGGAATGATGAATTCCCAACAGCCCAATTCCCAACAGCCCAAGTTCCACTTTCCCTCAACATCCATGAATTCGCTAACTCTTTTATCTCTCTCAGAACAAGGGAGGGATAAGTTCAGGTAGCTTTCGAGGGTGTCACAGCCCGGAACCCATTTGTCCTTCCAAAAGGAGATGTCGTACCCATTCCCAACTCTCCAAATCAACCCATCCTGAAAATCATTCCAAACACCGGAAATGCCTTTCCAAATGTTGGAACAATTCTTCCTCCTCTGCATGGCCGGAATGCCGTCGTTCCCAACTTTGTATTTACCTCTTAAGACCTGCACTCAAAGCTTCTCCTTGTTCTTAGTGAGGTTCCAGGCCAGTTTCAGCATATTAGCATTATTGTTCGCCTCCAGTTTACGAAACCCCAACCCGCCATGGCTTTTGGGTCTGCAGACGTTCTCCCAGGACACGCTACTCATCTTCCTACAGTTAGAAGATCCACCCTAGAGAAAACATCTAGACGTCTTCTCCACCTCCTTCAACACGCCGACAGGCATACTAGAGGTCTGCATGGCATAGTTCGGAATGGAGTGAAGCACTGAATTAATGAGGACAGACCTGCCCGCAAGATTCAGCGTTTGGGACTTCCAATTGCTAAGCTTCCTTTTCACGCTTTTCACAACAAAATGATACTTCTCCTTGCTAACCCTCCCGTGATGGATCGGGACTCCAAGGTATTTGCCCAGGTCCCCTGTCATTTGGAAACCCAACGTGTTGCAAATATCAGAATGCCTGTTGTGATTGACATTGCTAGAAAAGAACACTCTGGTGTTTTCTTTGTTGACTTTCATACCAGAAGCTTTCTCAAAAACATCAAGCGAGTCGTTTAAGATCTCAGCTTGCAAAGAAGAAGCTTCCAAAAAAAAGGATCAAATCGTCAGCGAAGAACAGGTGGGACAACGGGGGACTATTCCGAGACAACCGAATGGGATTCCAAACCTTCCAATCGATCATGCCCTCAATAGCTTGAGAAAGCCTCTCCATGCACATGACGAACAAATACGGAGACATCGGGTCTCCTTGACGAACCCCACGGGACGTGACGAAACCGTCAGTGAGCTCCCCATTCCAAAGAACCTTCATGTCAACCGTAGACACGCAAGCCATGATTAGATCAACAAACCAAGGAGGCAGACCCGTTTCGGATAAAGTTTGGTGTAGAAAACTCCAACTAAGCCTATCGTAGGCTTTCTCAAAATCTATTTTAACCGCCATGAAGCCTTTCTTGCCTTTCATGCACCTCACACAAGTTAATTAGTATAAAGAGAGTCAACTCATAGTAGTCTGATATTGTTCAATATTTTAAATTTGATATGATTCATTTGGTGGGTTATCTGTAAGTATTTTTCTAAGTGCTCATTGAGCCCCGAGATTTGCCCTGACCCTAGACTAAACGCCATCCCTTCACCTAAATTTTCTTGTACCAAAAAAAATTGAGACTTTATGAGTATAATCTTTATAAAACAAAAAAAAACATAGAGAGGAAAATATAATCTTCATTCAAGAATATATTGGATATACTCTTATATAAATTAAAGAATGAAATAAATTTGACTTTAAACTTAGAAGAGAAATGCTGTAAAACATAACTTATCAACATGGACTTTAATTAAATAGTAAGTAATTTGGCATTGAGTTTGAAATTTTGCAAATATTGTTATTTTTATTGAGAATCTCTTTTATCATAAATAAGTTTGTAATGTGAATCAAATTGAAATTAGTTGAGATGAAATATCAAAAATTGATCTAGCAATAAAAAGAACACTATTAACCTTTTTCAAAATATTCACTAAATGTTTTATATTATTGTTTTAAAATAATTTAGATTTTGAAGATAAACAAAAATCCATTCTCTAAATAATTTCCTAGTTCTATTATTGTTTTGAAATAATTTAGATTTTGAAGATAAACAAAAATCCATTCTCTAAATAATTTCCTAGTTCTATTATTGTTTTGAAATAATTTAGATTTTGAAGATAAACAAAAATCCATCCTCTAAATAATTTCCTAGTTCTATATTCCTTTTTATAAAAGGTTTTATCACGTGGAGGAATGAGGATACACATATTAATATTATGACAGTAGCGTTGTGCATATTTGGCACAAGTAGAAAATAATCTATGTAGTGATTTGCTTAGCCAAAAATAAGAAAGAAAAAAAACAAGAAAAAGAAAAGGGGAAAGGAAAAATTCTCCGATTTAACGGGCGCAGATAGAGTGAGGAGAGAGGATGTAGTGATTTGGATCTTATGCTGTATTAATAAATTAATAAATACTAAATAGGAGTAAATGGAAATGATAAAAGTGAGAAGAAAAGTATTATTATTGAATGGCAAGTACTAAGAAGCAGCGTCTAATTATCCAGAAACACAGAAAAAGAACAATTAGACAAGAAATGAAGATGAATAAATTAGTGCAAAAAGGAGGTTCTAGCTCTATCCAGAAGGGCCCCATATTTCAGCACTTTTTCCTCTTTCCCTTTTCTTTAGATAATGATCCTCTGAGGAATCCCTAAATAAGCCCACCTCACCTCATACTTTTTTCCTCTCGAATCTGTTCTCTATCTCTCTCTTCTCTCCCTCTATCCCCAATCTATTCACTCTCCTATATTCCTCCTGCTTTCTGTAATCTCCCTGCTTTTCTTCACATCTGCTTGATTACTTTCGTCATACCGTGCTTCTGCTCCGACCAGGTCGAGTTTTGTTCGGGGGAATCACCCGATTTCGTAAGCAAAATTTGGTGTCTGAGTCTGACTTCTGAGTTATCCTCCGATTTGGGAGCTGGGTTAATCTTCAAGGAGTTATTCAAGAATTGTTTTAATTTTCTGGAGGAATATTGTAATTTGTGATTGGGTTTCGATCGACTTCCAGTTATTGCACGCGAGATTGACTTTTCCAGAGGCTTGTTCGGTACGCCGTTGGCTTAAATTTGTTCTCTACCGAGAATTGGAGTTGATTCCTTATAGGTTTTCGTCAATTTTGTGTCGCTGCATAATAGTTTGTGTCGAGTGGCTTGATTAATAATTGATTTTGCGATCTGGATTTGATTACTTAGGGTTTCTGCATGTGGATTATTGGTTTAGAGGGCATGCCTTCTTTGCTAGATACCATCTTTACATAAGAGGTGTTTTCTGTTAAATTAGAAAGAGAAACGATGAAGAGAGGGAAAGACGATGAAAAGCTTACGGGGCCTATGTTCCCTAGACTCCATGTCAATGATACGGAGAAGGGAGGGCCAAGAGCACCACCACGGAATAAGATGGCTCTCTATGAACAGCTTAGTGTTCCATCTCACCGGTTCAACCCAGGCGTCTTACCACACAACCCTAATAGTAACAGTAGTACAGTTCCACCGGCATCTTCAAGTCAGGTAATTATCAGATTCCGTGTCTTTGCTTCTGTTCCTTCGCCGCCGTTTGTCAAACTTACACTTGCTGCCCGACTCTTTGGTGTTCTGCAAATGAGTTTTCCTGTTTTATTGTATTTATATGCATTACCATTGTTCTCGGAGAGTTGCTACCTATCGTGTTCTATACCTGGATGGCTGAAACTCGGTTAATAATACATTAATATGTATGCTTTTTCTGAGCCTGATGGGGGATATTTCTTTTTGATTCACAGGCTTGTAATTTTAATTCTTGTTCAGTTAGTTTCCCTCTAGCATAGGAATGATTGTATAATGTTATTAGTAGAATCTTATCTTTTATGTTCTTGGATGTATGTACATTTCGTGGTTTCTGTCTGTATTTCCGTTTACTCAGAATTGGTTGTTTCTCTTTTTGAAACTGGGGATTAACACATCTGCAGGGGACTGGTCCCGAGAGAAGTTATGCCTTTCCAGTTCATTTACCTCCACAAACACCTGCTTACCGAGCTGGAAAGTATAGTTCTCGCCAATCTGATGGGGCAAATATGAACACTTCGTTTGAGCAAATTGAACAGAGAAAGAAGGTTGACGAGGATGACTTTAGGGTTCCTGTATATGTACACTCAAGGATTGGTCAATCTAATGATAAAACTCAGAAGAGTTTTAATGGTAATAAAATCACTCCCATGGGCTCTAGGTATTTTGGTTGTTCAGTAGATGTGCAAAATAACTGTGACAAAGACCCGAAACAAATTGGCTATCCTCATGTCAATATGAGAAGAGATGTGAGGAGTGGGAGTGAACGGCTTCCAAAAGAAAGTCCAAGTAGAGACCAGGCAAAAACTGACAGAAACTTGTCTAAAGGAGAAAATATTGACAGTCCGGTGAGGCAGGCCAAGGTGACCCCAAGTCAAGATTATCAAGATTGTCATATGGCAAGTCTTAGCAGACTACGTCAAGGAGATGCTTGCGTACTACCAGAATTTGGAGCTGGAGAACAGTCCAACGACACTGGACTTGGTGATGGTCTTGTTGAATCAGCAAGGGATACAGAAACAGGAAGCATCCCCTTGCCAAGAGGCTGTTTTCATTCTAAGGAAGATAAAAGCAGTCCAGTGGAGGCTATCAATATTACTGAATATCATGATACCAGGGCTGGTGGTCCAATGCAGAATGGAAATTTAGAAAGAAGTGAAAACGTTTCCAAGATCTCCATGGTAGATAATTTGTCAAGCATGGAAGTTTCTCCTGATGATGTTGTAGAAATAATAGGTCAGAAACATTTCTGGAAAGCAAGAAGAGCAATAGTCAAGTAAGTCTTGTTGCTTATCAGTAGCATCTGTTTTTGTGGTGGTGTTAATCTTGATTTTTTTCCTTGTGAAAGCATTTTATGATTTATGATTGTTGGATTCTTTATATGCTTTGGCCTGATAAAATGTTTTTGTTGTTGGGTTGCTGGTTGTGATGGTTTTTTAATGAAAAATGACAACTTTTTTTCTCCAAGAAAATAAAAAATGTGTGGCAAGGGGAAAATTTGTAAAGTTACTACTGGTGGAAGTGTGTTCATTGATTGATTAGCTTTATTCTTCTTGTGATGACGTTACCTCTCTCCTGTTTTCTTCTTCATACATGCCTGTTGGATTAGTATACGAGGTCCCGTCTGAGAATTTGTGAAAATCTTTTGCCCTTGAAGAGAAGAAAGGTAGGACCATGAAAGGTGGGTATTGGCTAACTGATGCTTACTGCTGAGATTTTTTCCCCCTCTTTTCTCCTTGTTCTTTTAAAACTGCAGTAGATTTTTGAAATTAATAATTATATCAGGCATACAGGCGTGATATTCGCATTTCAATTTTCAATGAAGAAGTTGTATATATAGCTTTTAGGAAAGGAAATTTTGATAGTATTGGGGTCCCTTCTAACTTGGTGTTTTTGTATTTTCAAAGTCCTTAATAATGTTTTAATGGTGGGTACTGGATCATCTGACAGCAGGCTTAATATTGTACTGTGTTGGAAGGGGACCCCTTTGACAGAAGATCATCTCATGATTCACTGTCCTCTAGCATCTGGAGTTTGGATATATTCCTGTCTTGGTTTCCTCTTGCTTGGTTCAACACGTGACCACTGGGGCAAGTTTCTTTACACTGCACTTGAGGGCTTGGACTAAGAGGGGGACCAAGTAATGCAGGATGATTCCTAGAAGTATGGTAGGGACAATTGGAGAGAAAACAATATTAGATATCATGGCGATAACGGGCGTCCTTATACATAGTGTCATGATTTTGTTGACAAACATTTTGGGTGGAAACTTTCCTTTTTATGGTATACACTTTAGCTAGTTAAGGCACCCCACTGTCTATTGCTTGTTCTGGTTTAAATCATATAGACGTCTTCCATGATTTGAAGTGCATGAGCCCCTCATCAGAAGAGAAAGTTATAAAGCTCTACTTTTTTTTTCTCCCTAGTTGGTTGATTGTACTGAGAATTCTGGATGTACCCTCAATTGTATGTCTCTATGTTCATTTGTAGAGTCTGGTTTTTATTTTGAAAAAGAGATGATTAAGTTGCACAAATATCTTACGCTTTTGAACTATGAATTGTTGTTTTCTTTTCTGTTAAAGGCTTTATTCTATTTGGTATTCCATTTTCAACCATGTGATAAAGTCTTTTAGAATATAAGGATCTAACAATATTATTTACGATCATATTTCTGTCTAGTTGATGCTTGATGCACTTTTTCTTCCATGTTAAGATCTTTATGATGAATGATAAAGAGTGTAGGTTTTCCACTGGGATATATCCTGCTTAACCAGTTAGGAACTGTGATGGAAAATCCTATGATTTTGGTAGCTTTTGGGTTATACAACAGTCCTTTTAACAGGACCATATATAGTTCCGGATGCTGCATTATCCGCTTTATTTTGATAGTTTGTGTCTGAAAGCCTCATTGTATAGTGCAATTTTCTTGATTCAACTCCTGTTCCTCTCTACAGTCAACAGAGAGTGTTTGCAGTTCAAGTGTTTGAGTTGCACAGACTGATAAAGGTAACATTTTCTTTGATATGTTTATGTGGCTTGTGCTTTCTCCAAAATGGGAAGCACGTCAGCTTTTCTCTCAGACATGTCAATTTTTGCACATTGACACAAATGTCAACATTCGGTCTGATTATACAGCTTAATTCTTTTTATCTAAGCAGGTCCAACGGCTGATTGCTGGTTCACCTGATCTTTTAGTTGAAGATGGTGCTTTTCTGGGAAAATCTCCTCCTAAGGGTTCTACTCCCAAAAAAATTTCATTGGAATTTGTTGTGAAACCTCGGCAACCAAATGTTAAGCGCAAAGATGATTCTGAAAAGTTAAACCATAAACTGGAGTGCTCTGCAGAGAATGCAGTTGGGAAAACATCTCTTTCATCTGTGAAAAATGGTAGTCACCTTTCAAATTACACCCCGTTTTCTGGGAATCCCCACCAGCCAAATGTGTCTGCTGATAGTCGACTGGGTCCCTGGGGTTTCCATCAGTCACCTGGGCATCAATGGTTAATTCCTGTGATGTCTCCTTCTGAGGGGCTTGTCTACAAGCCGTATCCCGGGCCAGGATTTAATGGAGCAGCTTGTGGAGGATTCGGGCCTTTCGGACCAGTTCCCATGGGAGGTAATTTCATGAATCCTGCCTATTTTGGAGCCCCAGCTTCTAATCATGGAATTGGGATTCCACCAGACACTCCTCCGGGGAGTCATGCTTATTTCCCTCCTTATGGCATGCCAGTTATGAATCCATCAATGTCAGGGTCAGCTGTTGATCAGATGAACTATTTTTCAGCACCAGGCTCCCATGGTCACTTATCCACGGAGGGTGCCAACTTTAACGCTCACAATCAAAGCTCCTACAATTTGCCTGTTCAGAGAAATGAAACTACATCTAATGTCATGAAAATTCAGGCTCCTAAGGGAAGTGACTTACAAGGAAGTACCGCTAGTAGTCCTAGTGAAATGGCACAAGGAATGAGCATAGGTCAAATTGCTGAAGGAAGAGATGCCCTTCCTCTTTTCCCTATGGCTCCAGTGGTGACAGAAGGAGCTCCTCAGTCTCTCGAGACCAGACAGCAAACGCGAGTAATCAAAGTGGTGCCTCATAACCCCAGATCTGCAACGGAATCAGCAGCTAGAATTTTCCAATCAATACAAGAAGAAAGGAAGCAGTATGATTCAGTCTAAGCTGTTGATTGAGCTAGTCAAGTTGGAATGTCATGTAACGGGCTGTTCTATTATTAAATTTTTGTTTTTTGTTTTTCTTTGGTTGACCTAATTATCGGCATAGTGGTATGTAGATATGTATGGTATATTAAAGCTGGTCAGTCAAATGTAATACACTTATTTGTACTCTTCACATGTACTTACTTTTTACCTCGTGCCATTGGAAGTGGAATTGAATACCCTAAAGCGTAGGGGCTCCTTTTCTGCTGGGGAGGAGGTTATGCTGTATGTTTTCCTTGGCTGGAAGAACAAGTTGCTTAATAGATTGTTCAACTTAATGGATTCACCTTGGGGCGATGGTTTGTATTCATGCTGTAGTAATAGCATTGACTTGCATGCAGACTTGTCCGACGTTAATATAGATCAGTAATTTACGGCTGGGATTCTTGCATAATCTTCAAGCATACATATATACTAGCTAGCGGCTGCTTTTAAATATGTTTGAAACTTATTTTTGGACTAGTTGTTTCCCAAGTGCTTCCAACCGGTCTAGCCTTTTTCAATACAAGTTTAACATGTCACATAGGGAAAAGATCAATTCGATATTATTATTTGAATTTCGAAGTGTATGAACTGCAAAATATGAAGACAGAAAAAATAACTCAAGATATAACCTTTTTCTTTTTCTCGCTTTACCTAATACATTTACGGAAATGGAAGATGTGGTCGGGTCTCCACTCCTTTGTAAATCATAAAGTGGAATTACTTGTTCTTTTTCATTTCCTCACAACCGAAGTCCAAAGAAGTTGTACATGTATCCAAGTTATTAACAAAAGAAGCATGCAAATACAAACAATAAAGTGGGGGAAAATCAAGGACAATAGGGAGGGTTTCGTCCAGGCCCTCCAAAATAGAAGACAGGCTCAACGGCTAACGATTTCTGATAATTGTAGGCTGAATAACAGTAAGGTTCTTCTGCATTGGCGCTCACAAACTCAGGGTACTTCACAGTTAGGGAATAATCCATAATCCTTATGTTCTGTATGAATGCTGCGTTCCCATATAGTGCATGTGCTTCTTGGCCACTTCCCATTTGTGTGTCCGTGTGAGGTTTAACCAATCTCAAATGCGAGCTAAACACTTCCCCTCCCCATTCCACCAATATTGCGCTGTGTGATAATGACCCAAACAGTGTCCCCGGCCAATATCCTATTGGAATAGTTTGTCCACTCACTTTGAGCCTTAGCCACCAATTCCCACTCGATTTATCCTGCAACCAATGCATTATTCATTCATTCTTCTAATCACACATTGGAATTCAGTTACTGTATGTTCAAGATGAAAACAAAAGATACAGCCACAAGTATTACCCAGTAAGTACCAAAGTTCACAACATACTGATCGCCATGTTGAGATGAGACAGGGTCAAGGGCTGCACCAAGAGCTACTTGGGTGCCCGTTTGCACAAACCCAGAGCACGTCAGATCAAAGCACCCTGTTGACTTGTATGAATCTTTCTACAAATACCAATACCAGCTTGATCAATTTCATTTCCATTCATTTAACCAATCACATTCGTGGCTGTGAATTGAATCAATGTCAAATGGGTACTCACAGTCCAATACACAAACACTCTGCTCCTTTTATCACCGTATAACTTTGGATTCACCTATGACAAAGGGTACAGAAATTAATAAAACAGGGATCAATAAATTTTTGTCTCTCTCTCTCTCACACACACATATTTACATATGCTTCATTTGATTAAGGACTAACCGTCCAGCCTGTTTCAATACTTTCAAAAGTAGTGCCGCCACCATTCTTAAGCCAAATTTGAGCAGTGGTGAAATCGTCTTGCAGGTCCACGTATGGATTCCAGGTGTTAATGTCTGCTTCGGCTCCTATATAGTTGTATCCCATTGTCGCAATATATGATGCCTGCAATGATCAGCAAAGCCACACACCATTGACCAACACAAAATACATAGAGTTGTTAGCATATGACACTAATGTACGCTAATAGACAACATGAACATATATCAATGTAACGTACGGAGCGATTGTCGGAAGCAGCAATTGTGATGTTTTTGGTGGCATTTGGTATGAGTGATGATGAATTGAATGGTCGTAGCTGTGGGGGTTTGGTCCCGAATCGATCGAGGGAATTAGTAAATCTTAGTAAGTCCTTCTTCAGAATTCTGCGAACAGGAATTGTTCCGTTTGGACAACTTCCACTTTTCTGCCATGTCTGGAATATCAGCGATTTGGCTGCTACACTTTCGTCATTTTTGGCTTTTGAATTTTGCATTTCTGGAATAAAACTTGGGGCCATCTGCACAATGCATTCATTTTTTTTTTGGTTTGGTAGAAGCAATCCATTCAATTTTATTTAGGTAGAATCAATCCATTCATTCATTAGAATCATTACACATTTACATTTAGTAATGCGACTAGACAAAAATAATTCAAATATTCAAATTGATTTTAAATGAATGAATAATATAAATTACTTGAATTTTATGATTCTTCAAAGTAGGATGGTCAAAAGCTGGTTGTTTGTAGATATCAACACAGTCAATCATATCTCCATCTGCACTCTGTATCATTTTTTAAAGAAACAAAGACAATGATTATACAGCATCTCAACAAAGATTTCAAATAAAAGATTAAAAAAAAAAGAGGAGTAAACCTTAATAGTCTTAACAGTTGGTTTATTAAGGAGCTTCAATTTTGTATCGATATCCAACAAAGATGCTTTCGCTTCCACTGTGAAGTGAAGTCCAATACTACAAACAAACATAACTCCCATTAGTAACATCACATTGGTACCCGTACTTCTTACCATCTCCATTTGATCTTTTCTCATTCACTTTATCTATACAAGCAGTGGCGAAAAACACAAATATATAGGAGGGCCTTTCACTCACCGTATAGGAAAAGGAATCCACGGTAATAAATGAAAAATGCTATCCCAAATTCAAATGTTTAACATCACAGTAAATGCGTTTATATTTTACTATATTAAGAAGTTCTTAACATATTTAGAGATCATCCTACAACTGGAACTTTTAACAAAATTAATATGACCAGTTTTATATTTGACATTTTTTTTAATTTTTAAATTATATTTTTATCTTGTTATACTAATCCTTTTACATAATATTTAAGTATTTATAAAAAAAAAATTAATACTCAAAATATCCTGTGTAATTTTTATAACTCTAAATTACAATATTTTATTAGTAATATAATCGAGTATCAAAATAATAGATAATGGATATTTAAAAAAATTCAAATAAAATATAAAAGCAGAAATTAAATCTAAGCTTAAATGTGAGGATCAAAATAAATTTTTTGTCGAAATGTGAAGTACACTAATAATGTTTATAACATGGACTGAGAAAAGACTACTACTAAAAGGAAAACAACAGTCGTATATTTCGATTATTAAGAGATTGATTTGTTAATTATAAGAGGGGAATATGAGCGAGGAGCATAGTTCGCCGGAGTTGGGTGGTACGACGGAGGAGTCTGATTTGCTGCTGCGAAGTAACAAGAGAATCAAGGGGAATGAAGTGTCGGGTGAAATTGAAATGGGTGAGTCGAGTGCCTTTCCGGTTATTACGACCAGAGAGGTAGTCTCCTACAAGGACAAACTGTTGGGGTTTAATGGAGACGGCTTTATCTTTTCCGAGGAGGAGGATAATGTGCAGGATGATATGTCAGAGGATGAAGATGACGTTGAAGAGTATTATGGGAAGGCTCTGGAAGAAAAGCAAGCAAAAGTGGATTGGCCTATAATCCCTTTACGGAATGATGAAAGGAGGAGCCTTCGTTCTCCCTGGAAGAAAAGCCTCATCATAAATTTATTGGGAAAGAAAATTAGCTTCAAATTCTTGCTGGCCAAATTATACAAATTATGGAGTGGGATTCAGTTCAAAATTGTTGACCTGCATAATGATCACTATTTGGTGAAGCTGAAAGAAATTGCAGATGCGAATTTCATCCTCCAGGGGGGACCTTGGGTGATTGCGGAACACTATCTGTTGGTTCAGAGGTGGAGACCGAAGTTTGATCCTTATGACAATTCCGTAGGACGGTTGGCGATTTGGGCAAGAATCCCGAATCTCCCTATTGAATACTACGAACGGCACTTCCTGTGGAAGGTGGGAGCTCATATCGGAAAAACTTTGAAGGTGGATTCTAATACCATTAGGGAGGCTATATCAGAGAAGGAGAATTTCCATGAAGTGGAGGTCAGAAGAGGACGTTTTGCCCGAATATGCGTGGAGATTGATTTTAGGAAAAAACTCGTCTCTAAGGTTCAAATTGAGGACAAGCTGTATGCTGTGGAATATGAAGGACTACATTCGATTTGTTTTGTCTGTGGTAAGTTTGGTCACAAGAAAGATGCGTGCCCAACGCTTGCCAAGAATACTGATAATTCTGGGAATCCGGATTCGGCTGAGGATTGGAGGTCTAAGATCTCTGTCAATTACAATAGTCAGGGAGGGGAGAGACCATCGGTTGGAGGCGACTCTTTTGGTCCCTGGATGATTGCCAGAAGAACATCTAGAAGACGGTCTTCCATGGACGTCGGTAACGAATCACAGACTCCGGCGACGGCGAACGGAGGTGCAAAGGGAAGGGCTGATGTGGCAGCGAAATCGAAACCGCTTTTTTCGGAGAGGAAGATCGCCTCTGGATCCCGATTTTCGGTTATAACCGAACTAATGGAAGAATCTGACAGTTTGGATATTTTGGAGGATGCTCCAATGGAAACCAATATGGTGGATGAGAGAGGGCGTGCAGCTCAGCGATCTTCAGGGGTGAAAAAATCTTCACAGTTACAAAAAGCTAAAGTGGCGGCGAAAGGGATTGCAAGCAATAATGGGAAAAGTGATACTCTATCTCCAATCCAAAACAGGATTTTGCAACGGCCTGGCAAGCAAGTAGTTGGATTTGGGCCTGGAAAGGAGAATGATATGCAACTTACTTTGGGCTCCCATAGTCAATATGAGAAAGGCAGTGCTGGGTCGAGGCTTGCTTCCAATAGAAGATTAGTGGGTCAATCACATTTAAGGCTTATGGACCAAGTTGTGCATGGTGTGGGCTCTTCTAAATCCGCTGGAGAGACCGTGATGGGCTTGGACTCTGGCCCAATTCCGCCAGACTTACCTATTCATGCAGGAAGCTCGGATAGGGGCGTTGACCAGGGGGCTCGTATGGGCAGCTATGAATCTGCCATGAAGAATGCTAGTGGGGCCGTTATGCCCCAATCAAATTAATGTCTAAGCTTTATGCTTGTTTGCACAGCAGTGTTCCGTTTTGTCTTTTGGTTTGTTATGAATATTACAAGTTGGAATTGTAGGGGTGCTGCACATCCCATTTTCGTAAGACATATCAAAGAGATGAGAAGACTTTATGATGTTGGTATTCTTGCTGTCCTTGAGCCACGGATTAGTGGTGATAATCGTGCGAAGGTCATTAGGAGACTCGGCTTTGATAATTCTTATTATGTGGATGCTTTGGGGTTCAGTGGAGGTATTTGGCTTCTTTGGGATGCTAATTACTGGAGTGTTAATGTTAAATCTAGTAGTAAGTATCATGTACATGCTGAAGTTTTTTCTCAAGTTTCAAATAAGTATTTCATGCTTACAATGGTGTATGGAAGCCCTCAATCAGCTTCTAGAAGGGAGCTTTGGAGGGAATTGGTGATGATTGCTAGTGAGATTAGAGGACCCTGGCTTGTTATGGGTGACTTTAATTCTTACCTGTTGAGTAGTGAGAAAACGGGAAGTAATATTCATGACTGGAATGCTATCCGCCTTTTCTCTGATTGCTTGAGTCACTGTGAGCTTATGGATATGGGTTGCAAAGGCGCTAAATTCACTTGGGAAAAAGGTAGAGTTAAAGAGCGAATTGATAGAGCTTGTTGCAATCTGAGGTGGCAACTTGATTTTCCTGATGCCTATGTTATTAATGGGCTTATGTTTAAATCCGATCATAGAGCGGTAGTGGTGAATTTTGGGAAGGAAGATGCTCTTAACAGGGGTTCTAGGCCTTTCAGGTTTCAAGCTGCTTGGCTTTCTCATGAATCTTTTGCTGGGTTAGTTGAAGAGGCTTGGTCTAGTAACGGTGATTGGGTCGAAGGTTGTCATAAATTTACGGAGCAAGTGAAGGTCTGGAATAAAGAGGTATTTGGAGATATCTATAGAAGGAAGCTTACTATTATACGAAGGCTCAATGGGATTGAGCGGACCTTAGATATGTACTCTCGTCCGGACTTGGAAGATCTTCGTTCAGATCTTTGGGATGAGTTCAATCTTATTCTTGAGCAAGAGGAGATGCTTTGGTTTCAGAAATCCAGGTGTAATTGGCTTTCTTTTGGGGATCGTAACACGAAGTTTTTCCATGCCTCAACCATTATTAGAAGAAAGAAGAATAAAATCCAGGCTTTAAAAGATTCTAATGGTGATTGGGTTGGTGATCAGGATGCTTTGAAGACTATGGCGGTTAACTTCTACGCTAATCTTTTCTCTCAAGATGCTTACATGCGGAATAGTGATTTGTCTTGTATTTGTAGCTATGCGCTTTCCCTGAGGGATGTCATGGATATTGAAAGACCTCTTTGCAATACTGAGATTAAGGAAGCTTTGTTTAGTATGGGGCCTTTTAAAGCCCCGGGAAGTGACGGGCTTCATGCTATTTTCTTTCAGAGCCAGTGGGATGTGATCAGTGATTCTGTCTGTAGTTTTGTGAAGAAAGTTTTTGTTGAGCCTGATACTATCAGAGAAGTTAATCAAACTATTCTGGTTCTTATTCCTAAGTGTGAGAACCCGGAAACCTTGAAGGAGATGCGGCCTATTTCTCTGTGCAACGTTATTTACAAACTAGTCACGAAAGTTATTGCTAACCGTCTGAAGTCTCATTTGGAGAAGATTATTTCGCCAACCCAGTGTGCTTTTATTAGGGGGCGGCATAGTAGTGATAATATTATTATCTCTCAAGAGGTTATTCACTCTATGAGACAGATGAAAGGGCAAAAAGGCTTTATGGCTATAAAGATTGACTTTGAAAAGGCTTATGATCGTTTGGACTGGGGCTTTTTGCACGAAACTCTTGGGAGTATTGGGCTTAGTTCTTGGTTTGTTGATGTTATCATGGCCTGTGTGTCTACTTCTGACATGAGAATTCTCTGGAATGGTAATCTTACTAATTCTTTTGCCCCTTCTCGTGGAGTTAGACAGGGGGACCCGCTGTCTCCGTACCTCTTCGTTTTATGCATGGAAAGACTTTCAAGACTTATTTCTATGGCTGTGGAGAATAAGACTTGGAGTCCTATACGTCTTACAAGGAAGGGTCCGGCGATTTCTCATTTGTTTTTTGCCGATGACTTGATCCTCTTTACGGAGGCCAGTTTAGAGCAAGTGGATGTGATTAATAATGTTCTGAATCAGTTTTGCAAGAGTTCTGGGCAAAAGGTGAATGCTGACAAGACTAGAATTTTTTTCTCCAAAAATGTCCATCATGCTAGATGTGCTCAAATTAGTGGCGAGTTGGGTTTTACGATTACGGCTGACTTGGGTAAGTATCTGGGAGCCCCCATTCATCATGGGCGGGTGTCAAAAAATACTTATAATTTTTTGTTAGAGAAGGTGCAAAGACGCCTTTCTAGTTGGAAAGCTAGTACTCTCAATCTCACTGGTCGGGCTGTGCTTGTTAATTCCGTGATTCATGCCATCCCTTCGTATTCGATGCAGACTTCCTTCTTACCTTCTAGTGTGCTCAAGGATGTGGAGAGGGCTGCTCGGAATTTTTTATGGGGAAGCACTGATGTCAAGAGAAAGATGCATTTGATTTCTTGGGAACGTGTTTGCTCTCCTAAAGTTAGTGGCGGACTTGGAGTTAGAAACTTGAAGCGCAGTAATGATGCCCACATGCTGAAACTTGCTTGGGAGCTCACCAAGAATGATGGGAAACTCTGGGTTCAGGTGCTTCGTGATAAGTATAAATGTGGCACTGGGATTATCCCGATTGTCAAGCGGAAGCAAAATAGTTCTAATGTGTGGAGAGGAATTACACACGTTTGGGATTTCTTTTTGAAGGGGTTAACGTGGAGGATTGGCGATGGACGTTCAGTTCGTTTCTGGCAGGATTCCTGGATTGCTGGTTGCCTTTCTCTTGAAGGTGAGATTAGTTTGTCTTTGTCTAGCAATATGAGAGAGGCAAAAGTGTGTGACTTGGTTATGCCTGATGGTAGTTGGAATAGCAACATCATCAAGAATTATATACCTCCGCTGTTAGCTGATCAGATCATGCTTGTTTCGCCCCCTCGGATTGACAACGGGTGTGATACGGTGGCTTGGAACTATTCTGCTAATGGAATTTTTACTGTGAAGTCTGCTTATGAAGGTATGTCTACTTTCTTCGACAGAGATCATATGAGAACCTGGAAGAAGCTTTGGAAGTGGGATGGGCTTCCGAAAATCCGTACTTTTATGTGGCTCCTACTGCATAATCGAATTCCTACCAGAAGCCTGCTGTTTAGACGTCACATTCTTCACTCTAATCTGTGCGTGTTTAACTGTGGATTGGAGGAAGACCCTGTTCACTGTCTTCGGGACTGTCATGTGGCGAAAGGGGTCTGGAAGTGGTTTATTAAAGACTCTCTTACGACGGAATTCTTTGCTCTGACAGTAGAGGAGTGGATTCTTAGGAACTTTCATGATGACTGGGGCAAAGATGATGTGTACTCAATTCCTTGGTTCATCATCTTTGGTTACGTGATTTGGAATCTGTGGAAAAACCGATGCGCTGTCCTTCATGGGTCGAATAACACTGGTATTCCTGGGCTGATATCTCGGTGCTTGGCCAACTTGAGAGAATACACCAGCAGCAGTAGCTTCATGCAGCGCAAGACGAAGAGCAGAGACGAATTCTTTGTTACTTGGAACTTCCCGATTCAGGGGAGTCTTAAATTCAACACTGACGGGTCTCGCTGGAGTGATGGCAACGCGGCGGGGGGTGGAGTCCTGCGTGATGGGTCTGGATCTTGGATCGTTGGCTTTGCTCACAACCTTGGTCATGTTTCTATCACTCATGCTGAACTTCAGGCCATTTTTGATGCCATCTGCATCGCTAAACGTTTGCAGGTTGCTAATTTGTTCGTGGAGTCGGATTCCAAAGCTGCTGTGGCTTTGATTACTGATGGTGTGAATGCTGAGCACCCATTTGCTGGTTTAGTACGGCGCATAAGGAAGCTGATTTCTGATGAAGGTTGGATGTGTCAGGTTACACATGTGTTTAGAGAAGCTAATGGTGTTGCTGATTGGCTTGCTAATTATGCTCACTCTTTGCCAAAAGAGATCGTTGAATTTAGTAGCTGTCCTCCTGGTTGTGTCTCCCGTTTTATTGCTGATATGAGTGGGGTTTGCTTTCCCCGTCTCGTTTGCTCTTAGCTTTGGGCTTCGTCTTGTGTAACCAAAAAAAAAAAAATAAATTTTTTGTCCAAATAGTAAACTCTATAAATAATGAATTAAAAAGAAATAGCAGGGAGGAAGTTTTTCTTATTTTTTTCTTTATAGTTCTGAACTATTTAAGAAATTATTATATATCATTCATAAAAAGAAGTTATCACCTTTTTTTTTGGCCTTCAATTTATCACCAATAAATTGAGTTATTTTTGTCAAATTCTTTGTAACTCTATTTTTGGGTGTCAATGGATTTTAGCAATGAACTTTTAATGTCAAGTTTACTATAAGTTTTCATTGATTATGAATTATTCTAAATTTTCATCTGCCAAAGTTTGATATAGTTTTGTTGAAGTCTTATATTTTTTTAGGGACAAATTGTTGAAGTTTAACAATATATTGCTCAACTCTGAATTTCAAGCTCATGTGGCTGATTTTTTAAAATTACCTATATGCCTTCATCTTATTATGTAACAAATAATTTCTCATTTAATATGCAATGTTATTAATATGATGCTGTAATATTTTATGTTAGTTACTTCCTCATTTATTAAATTTAGCTATTTATATAAAATTTATTAGAAAACCTATACAAAGCACGAGTCTGATTCTAGTTCTCTGAACGAGGAGCGTGGGTTTAAAATTGCGATGAAAATAAGTTAAAAGCACATGGATTAAATAGAGGATTCATATTAAACGAATTTCACCAGAATTTCATAAGTGAAGGATCCGTTTTCATAGTACATCTCCAACAAATCACAAAAGGAGAGTAGAGATAGTAAGAGAATATAATCAAGGACAATAAGGACGTCTACGTCCAGGGCCTCCAAAGTAGAAGACAGGCTCATACGCTAAGGATTTCTGGTAATTGGTGGCTCCGTAACAATAGGCTTCGTCTGCTGTGACCCACACATATTCAGGATACTGCAAACTGAATGAGTAATCCAAAATCCTTATGGTCTTCATGAATGCTGCGTTCCCATATAGTCCATGCGCGTCCTCTCCACTTCCCATTTGGGTCTCTGTGTGTGGTCTAACTCTTCCCATATTCGAGCTAAACACTTCCCCTCCCCATTGCACAAATATTGCGCTGTGTGGTAAATACGAAAACAACCTCGCCGGCCAATATCCTATATTAATTTTATTTCTATCCGATCCTATCGACAGCCACCAATTCCCACCATATTGTTCCTGCATAAGTTCGAAGTGCATATAATACTGTTGCCCAAAGTGAGATGAGACAGGTTCAACGGCTGAACCAAGAGCTATTTTCGACGTCACTTGCACAAACCCAGAGCACGTTAGATCAAAGCACCCTGTTGACTTGTATGCATCTGTCTATACAAACCAAAATGCTAATTAGTTTCGTATTCGATTCATAACCGAATCAATCAATGTCAATTGTCAAATGGGTACTCACAGTCCAGTAAGCAAATATTCGGGCCTTATTGTCCCCGTGTAATTTTGGATTCACCTAAGAAAAAAAAAGGGGAGAAATTGATAAAATCGGGAACAAACAATTTTTGTCATAAACACACACATTTATTTATAAATTAATGCTTTATAGTTTATACCATCCAGCCTCCTTCAATACTTTCAAAAGATTCGCCCCTACCAGCCTTAAGCCATATTTGAGCAGTGGTGTAATCGTCTGGCAGCTGCACGCTTGGATTCCAGATATTAATGTCTGCTTGAGCTCCAATAAAGTTTTTTCCCGTTGTATAAAGGTATGATGCCTGCAATCAGCAAAGCCACACACCATTGACCGACACAAAATACATATATATGAGACCAACTGACCAAGGTACGATAATAGACAACATTCACATATATCAAATCAACGTACGGAGCGATGATCTTCATCAGTATTTGTGACTTTGTTGGTGGCATTTGGTATGAGTGATATATTGAATGGTTGTACTTGTAGCTGTGGGGGTTTGGTTGCGAATCGATCAAGGGAATTGAATCTGAGTAAGTCCTTCTTCAGAACTCTGCGAATAGGGATTGTTCCGTTTGGACAGCTTCCACTTTTTTGCCATGTCTGGGATATCACTTCGGCTCCAAAACTTTTATCTTCTTGGGCTTTTGGATTCTTCATTTCTGGATTGAAACTTGGCGCCATCTGCACAATCCATTCATTCGTTACACATCTAATAACTCTTATTTAATGACCAGACAAAATATATTTTGTTCTTTTTTTTTTTCTAAGAATTAAATCCATTTGATTCCTCAGAATTTTTCTTTTCTGAACTTGTATGGATTCTGATAACTAATGTTAAGTAGAAGAATAACATAGAAGAAGTACCAAAAAGAGTATTAACCAAATAATTAGAATTAGAATGTAATTTTTGACATTTTGAAATTTAAACTAAATTGATAATTCAATTACTCATTTAACCCCAAAAAATAGTAATAATAAGGTAGTTAATGAAGATAATTAGTTACCTGAATCTTGTGGTTCTTCAAAGCAGGATGGTCAAAAGCTGGTTGTTTATAGATATCAACACAGTCGATAATATCTCCATCTTCACTCTGCACCATTTTGAAAAGAAACAAAAATAATGATTATACTTTAACATCTCAACATGGATTTCAAACAAAAAGATGGAGAAAAATTAAAAAAAAAAAAGAATAAAGGAGTAAACCTTAATGGTCTTAACAGCAGGTTTATTAAGGAGTTTCAATTTGGTATCAATGTCCGACGAAAATGCTTTTGCTTCGACTTTGAAGTGAAGCTCAATACTATAAATAAACATGACTCCGACTAATAACATCAACATCACGTTGGTACTTTTCGCCATCTCCATTTGACCTCTCATTCTTTCTCATACACACATAGTGGTGTAAAACACTGATATATATATATTAGAGGGCCTTTGGCTCTAGGATAATGATGAGTTTAAAATTCTTATTATAATTCTATTTTAATATTTAATAAATGTCATTAATATATTATCAATAAATATTTTTAATAAATGTCATTAATGTTTTCTCTAGTATATTTACAAAATACTAATATTTGTTAATAAACATTAGTAATTCTATTTCAATACTCCCTCCGTTCCTGAATATCTGCTTTTCTGAAAAACTTTTTTTATTCCAAAATATCTGATGTTTTATAACTTCAAGAGAGCATTAATTATTCTTTTACCATTCTATCCCTATTAAATATAGTAGAGTCATAAATGAATAAACATTTTCTAAGTAATTTAATAGGGATAATTTAGTCTTTTTACCTCATTTTTGTCTTCATTCTAGGTGAACTAATCATTTCCTTGGTGTGTGTATTTACCTTAAACATCAGATATATAGGAACGGAGGGAGTATTTGATAAATGTCATTAATGACATTTATTAATAAATATTTTTAATAAATGTCATTAATGTTTTCTCTAGTATATTTGCAAAATAATATTATCTCAATAATTTATTGACAAACTTATATAAATGAAATTATTGCTTTTCCATATCTAAATGGTTTACCATCTTATTATATATAAATGCTTGCTACGATATTATCTCAATCATATGGTACAGTATTGAAATGAAATTAGTTATTTAAAAATAAAAAATAAATTTTATTCAAATAAAATATAAAAGGAGAAATTAAATATAAGCTTAAATGTGAGGATCAAAATAAATTTTTTGTCTAGATAGTAAACTCTATAAAGAATGAATTCAAAAGAAATACCAGGGAGGAAGTTTTTCTTAACTTTTTCTTTATAGTCCTGAACTATTTAAGAAACTATTATATATCATTCATAAATAGAATTTATCACCTTTATTTTTTTGGCCTTCAATTTATCATCTGTAAATTGAGTTATTTTTGGCTAAAAAAAAATTGAGTTATTTTATCTATGCCTTTTTTTCTTTGGCATTACTTTTTTTTCTTTATGGCCTGATTGTCGGCATTAGCATTACCGCATTACTATTTCCAGAAATAAATTATTATGTAATTAATAGATTCATTTTTACGAGAATGATACTGTCCCAAAACGGTACAATCTTTTTGCTGTCCAAATAATCTTAATTCTTATCTGTCCACTTTATTTTAGATTTTGTATTGCCACATCAACTTTATATTTTTTTTTGGTAATAGAAAGTTTAAAAAGGTTAAAATCTACAATAAATTAACTCAAGTTTTAAGTAATTTAATATTGTTTAAATAAAATTTTGAGTTTGAAAGGAATGTTTATATTGTTCAAAAAAGAAAAAAAAGAATGTTTATATAAATCCAATTCAGTAATAATTAAGATGAATTAGATGGGGTAACATAAAGACCAATCTAATTAATTAATCTGTTCGATTTAGGAATGAAAACTAATTTCTACCGGAAAAAAAAAACTAATTTCACCAAAATTGAATTAACTAAAAATTATATATTATTTTTTAATTTGATATTATATATATTAAATAGAAAAAGTTAAAATTTCTCTTTCACTTCAACCTCCTTCTGTATTAAGTATTTGCACACTGTGCACAATCTTTTTCCCTCCTTGCCTCAGTCGCTATGGTGTTTGTTAGGCATTTTGACTAACTTTTAACAAAACTTTTAAAATAAACATGGTGAACTCCGTGCCTTCTACACCCATGAATTTGGGTTCTCTTCTGATGAACATGAAGTATAATAGTAACTGCTTTGTTGACAACATCAAGATCGATGATGATTTTTATCCTTTGGATATTGTCCACATAGGATCAACTATGCACTTAATTTGTCTTCTTAGTTCAACAATTTTTTCTTTTATTCTTCATATGTTGTATCATATTTGAATTTCTTGAATTTCTCTAAATGTTTGTAAGTGTCGTTTGACTTTTCTATAATATATCATGGATTGGTGCTTTAGAAAAAGTAATTATTAAATGAGTAATTGAAAATAATTTATTTAACCAAATCAAACTAAACTAATAATTTAATAGTTTATTTAGGCAAAAATAATAATTTAATAGTTTATTTCTTGTTTTTATTAAGGGTAAATTAAACTTTGATACCCTATGAGTTGATCATATTTCACTTTGGTATCCTGTGGTTTAAAAAGTGACACTTTGGTACTCTGTAGTATTCTCCGTTAACACTTTGGTACCCTTTGGAGCTATTTTGTAATTTTAACCAGAACAAATTTCACAAAAATTACATATTGATCCCCAATATTTTCAGAAAATTATAAATAGGTCCCTGGATACATATTATCTAGGGACTAAAATGAAAACTATAAAAAAAACTATTGGGGGTCAAAATGTAATTTTTGCAAAATTTGTTATGGTTAAAATTACAAAATAACTCCAAAGGGTACTAAAATGTTGACGGAGAATACCACAGGGTACCAAAGTGTCATTGTTTAAACCACAAGGTACCAAAATGAAATATGACCAAACTACAGAGTACCAAAGTGTAATTTATCCTTTTATTAATGAATAATAAAATTTCCTCAAGTTTTTATGTTAACAAGCATAATAAAGCATGGAAAAGAATTAAAACAGAGAACGAACTAGTCTTTCATTTCCTGGATCACAAGCGGAGTCCAAAGAAGTAGTACATGTATCCAACAAATCAAAAAAGGAGAATAGAGAGATAGAAAGAGAAATCAAGGACAATAGGGAGGTTTCTGTCCAGGGCCTCCATAGTAGAAGACAGGTTCAACCCCATATGATTTCTGGTGATTGACGGCTCCGTAACAATATTCTTCGTCTGTGCTGACAAACACATAATTAGGGTAGTGCAAAGTCAATGAATAATCCAAAATCCTTATGTTTTGTATGAATGCTGCATTCCCCCATAGTCCATGTGCTTCGTCGCCACTACCCATTTGGGTCCCTGTGTGAGGTGTAATATTTCCCAAATGCGAACTAAACACTTCCCCTCCCCATGCCACAAATATTGCGCTGTATTTTAAATACCCAAAAAACTCCGCCGGCCAATATCCTACCGGAACATCTTTTCCGGCTACCGTCACCGTCAGCCACCAATTCCCACACGATTTGTCCTGCATAAGTCTGAAGTGCATACCGTACTGTGTGCCTAAGTGAGACGAGACAGGTTCAATGGCTGCACCAAGAGCTACTTGCGTGCTCGTTTGCACAAACCCAGAGCACGTTAGATCAAAGCACCCTGTTGATTTGTATGCATCTTTCTATACAAACCAAAACGTTTATTAGTTTCGTTTTCGATTAATAACTGTTTACTTAAGTGATTGTTAATTGTTAAATGGGTACTCACAGTCCAGTACGTAAATATTCGGGTGCTTTTGTCACCGTATAACTTTGGATTCACCTAAGAAAAAAACAAGGGGGGGAATTGATAAAATAGGGAGCAAATAATTTTTGTCATAAATACACACATTTATTTATAAATGCTTTATACCATCCAGCCTGTTTCAATACTTTCAAAAGAATCGCCATTCCCAGCCTTAAGCCACATTTGAGCAGTGGTGAAATCGTCTTGAAGGTCCACGTGTGGATTCCAGACATTAATGTCTGCTTCAGCTCCAATATAGTTGTATCCCACTGTAAAAAGGTATGATTGCTGCAATGAGCAAAGCCACACCATTGACCAACACAAAATACATATAGTCTTGTCAGCATATATATGAAACCAACTGACCAAGGTACGATAATAGACAACATTCACATGTATCAAATCAACGTACGGAGCGATTTTCTTTTACAGTATTTGTGATTTTGTTGGTGGCATTTGGTATGAGTGATAAATTGAATGGTTGTAGCTGTGGTGGTTTGGTCCCGAATCGATCAAGGGAATTGAATCTGAGTAAGTCCTTCTTCCGAATTCTACGAATAGGGATTGTTTCGTTTGGACAGCTTCCACTTTTTTGCCATGTCTGGGATATCATTGATTTGGCTACAACACTTTTGTCTTTTTGGGCTTTTGGATTCTGCATTTCTGGAATGAAACTTGGCGTCATCTGCACAATCCATTCATTCCTTACACATCTAATAACTCTTATTTAATTACCGGACAAAAGATGTATAAAAAAAGGCTTAAGTGCACTTTTGGTCCCATAATTTTGATAAAGGTTTCAATTTGGTCCCATAACTTTTTTTGTTGCAATTTTGGTCCCANTGAGAAACTACAACTCAGTCCCTCAATTGTACAATCCCGTTTACGTTTTGGTCCCTCAGGTCTAGTCCGTTAGTGATAGAGCTGTTAAGTGATGACGTGTCACTGTTAAATGCTTAGGTGGCAGTTAAATGCTGAGTTGAAATCTATTTTATTCCTATTTCATTTTACAGCTAAGCAAATATAATTAAATTAAAAAGATAAAAATAAAAAACTGATGCTTCCTCTTCTCTCTCTCCAACATCAAGTTCTCGTCCCGTTCCTCCCCAACACCTCCTCCTTCCCCAACTCCCTCGCCGTCGTCGCCACCACTTTCCATCCCTCCAAGTCTGACCCAAAAACCCAGACATTTGAGGCGAAAAACAAAACAACAAAATGAATAAGGAAGAGTTCAGGTAAGAACATCCTAAATATACAAATGGTGAAATCACAGGTGCTAAATTTGATTGGGCAAACAGCAGCGATTACTGATGCGGCGAGAGTGTTCTCCTCCGCCACTACTGCAAACGAAAATAAACCCATGGAGGTTGGAGACAACCACGAGGAGGTTGAAGCAGAAGAGGAAATTTCTAAGGTTCAAGAGAAGATGAAAAGCAGCCGAAGCGACCGTTGTTGCCGTCTGCGGCAGCGAAGGAGTGGCAGTTTGGCGGCGACGGCGACGGGTTTGTTGGGAGATTGACGGATCTTGATCCAATGCGATCAAGTTGAAAGCTTTGGATTTGGTGTACCAAAACATCAAGTGCAAACTAATTGAAGATGAATCAACCAAAACATCACACAAATGAAACGATCGTAAATCAGCGATTAATTAACTGATCGATACCTCAAGTATGGAGGATGCTTTGGCCACTGATTGTTCCACTTGGAGACTCCATGGTCATTGGGATCGAGCGACGCAGGCACGAGCGTGGGATCCTGTACAGTGAAATCGAACACTTCCTTCCAATCCCTAACGTTCTTGGTGTGCTCCGTGTCGTAATACCCCAAAACCATCACCGCGTCTCGCCATACCTTCCTCTTCTCCTCCGTGCTATGCCGGAAAAACTCGCTCGCCGCCGCCTCGATCCGCAGGCGACTCTCCGACGAGGCGCGATGGTTGATGACCTGGAAGAAGTCCCAGTCCTCTTAGGCCTTCGCTATCTTCGTCTTGGTTGATTCATCTTGGAGAGGTGGAAAGTGGTGGCGAGGACGACGAGGGAGTTTGGGAAGGAGGAGGTGTTAGGGAGAAAAGGGACGAGAACTTGATGTTGGAGAGAGAGAAGAGGAAGCATTAGTTTTTTATTTTTATCTTTTTAATTTAATTATATTTGCTTAGCTGTAAAATGAAATAGGAATAAAATAGATTTTCAACTCAGCATTTAACTGCCACCTAAGCATTTAACAGTGACACGTCATCACTTAACAGCTCTATCACTAACGGACCAAACCTGAGGGACCAAAACATAAACGGGATTGTACAATTGAGGGACTGAGTTGTAGTTTCTCACAATTGAGGGACCAAATCCTCGACTCAGTAACAATTGAGGGACCAAAAAGTAGGTTTGCTCTATTTAATTACCAGACAAAAGATGTATAAAAAAAGGCTCAAGTGCACTTTTGGTCCCATAATTTTGATAAAGGTTTCAATTTGGTCCCATAACTTTTTTTGTTGCAATTTTGGTCCCATAACTTTGTCAAAGGTCTCAATTTGGTTCCATAACTTTTTTTGTTACAATTTTGGTCCCATAAATTTTGAAAACGTCTCACCGTTGGTCCTAATATTGATTTATATCCATTATCTGCCGCTAAAGATGATATGACATACTGAGTTGGATGATTAAGTGGCAAATATGGGTGAAGTTATGGGACGAATAGAAATCAGCTTGGGACCAACGGTGAGACGATTTTAGAAGTTATGGGACCAAAATTGCAACAAAAAAAGTTATGGGACCAAATTGAGACCTTTGCCAAAGTTATGGGACCAAAATTGCAACAAAAAAAGTTATGGGACCAAATTGAAACCTTTGCTAAAGTTATGGGGCCAAAAGTGCACTTTAGCCTAAAAAAAATGATGAGACAAAATATATTTTGTTCTTTTTTATTTCTAGAAGTGTTCCATTCTAAAGAAAAAAAAATCCATTTGATTCCTCAGAATTTTTTCTAAACTTGTCTGGGTTATGATAAGTGATAACTAATGTTAAGTAGAAGAATAACATAGAACAAGTATCAAAACGAGTATTAACCAAATACTTAAAATTATAATGTAATTTTTGACATTTTGAAATTTAAATCGAGTTGAGAATTCAATTTAATTACTCATTTAACCCCAAAAATTAGTAATGATAAGGTAGTCAATAAAAATAAGTTACCTGAATCTTGTGGTTCTTTAAAGCAGGATGATCAAAAGCTGGTTGTTTATAGATATCAACACAATCGATAATATCACCATCTTTACTCTGCACCATTTTTTAAAAGAAACAAAAATAATCATTATACTTTAACATCTCAACATGGACTTCAAACAAAATATTGAGAAAAAAAAAAAAGAATAAAAGGGTAAACCTTAATGGTCTTAACAGCAGGTTTATTAATGAGCTTCAATTTAGCATCAATGTCCGACGAAGATGCTTTAGCTTCGACTTTGAAGTGAAGTCCAATACTATAAATAAACATGATTCCAACTAATAACATTGCTTTGGTACTTCTCACCATCTCTATTTGACCTCTCATTCTTTCTCATACACACCTAGGGGTGTAAAACACTAAAATATATATTAGAGGGGCTTTGGGTCTAGGAAAATGATGAATTTACTTTAATAAATGTCATTAATGTTTACTCCAGTATATTTACACAATAACATTATTTCAATCATTTATTGACAAACTTATATAAATTAAATTAATGCATTTCAATGTCTAAATATTTACCATCTTATTAGTAAATATCCAATCCTTTATGTTTATGTTAAGGATAAATTACATAGAAGGTCCCTGTGGTTTGATCTATTTAGAGAAAATGTCATTGTGATTTAAAAAGTGGCAAATAAGGGATAAGGTTTGCTCTGTTAACAAATGAGGTCCTCGAGGTTTTTTTGGTCTAAAATTAACGATACTCTCCCATGTGCCTTGCATGTGACCCCTATTTTAGGGTAAATTACACAGAAGGTCCTTATGGTTTGGCCTATTTAGAGAAAATATTCATGTAGTTTAAAAAGTGGCAAATAATGGTTGATGGCACCGTTAATTTTAGACAAAAAAAAAACCTCTGGGACCTCTTTTATTAACGGAGCAAACTTCAGTCCCTTATTTGTCACTTTTTAAACCACATGGACTCTTTCTCAAATAGGCCAAACCACTGAAACCCTCTGTGTAATTTACCCCTATATTAATTTTAAGTGAAAATTTTATTTTTGATTCCTGAATTATAAAATAAATTTTTAAATTAATGTTTGTTCTATCATGCTCTTAAATTTCCACAATTATTCCACTTTTAGTCCTAAAACTAAATACCATCTCATTTTTCAATTAAATATGTTGTGGCATTTGATTTGTTTTTTTTTTTTTACATTTTAACCTATTTTGATGAAATGACAAAATTTATCAAATTGGATCCTTGTATTTGAGATGACATTTTTCTTAATTTCAACCATTTTCGAAAAAACTCCCCCAAACTAAGGGTGTTTAGATCCAATAGTTGGAGCCAAACCCAATCAATATGATCCATTGCGGACCAATCTAAAACGATAGTTTATGAATGAAAATGAATTTCATCTAAACATCAACTGATTATATATTATTATTAAATTTTATAATGTATCCAACAAATCACAAAAGGAGCATACAAATACAAATATAATAGAGGGAAATCAAGGACAATAGGGAGGATTCTGTCCAGGGCCTCCATAGTAGAAGACAGGCTCAACCCCATATGATTTCTGGTGATTGACGGCTCCGTAACAATATTCTTCGTCTGTGTTGACGAACACACGATAAGGGTAGTGCAAAGTCAATGAATAATCCAAAACCCTTATGTTCTGCATGAATGCTGCATTCCCCCATAGTCCATGTGCTTCCTCGCCACTACCCATTTGGGTTCCTGTGTGAGGTTTAATGGATCTTAAATTTGTGCTAAACACTTCCCCTCCCCATTCCACCAATACTGCACTGTGTGATAATGACCCAAACAGTGACCCTGGCCAATATCCTATTGGAATATCCTCTCCAGGCTTCACTCTTAGCCTCAGCCACCAATTCCCACTCTCTCTGTCCTGCAAACTTACCAATGCATAATAATATAATATTTTACCATTCTTTGATTTTTGGTATGGATCGTTGAAAACAGAAGAGCCAACTAGAGAGAAGTATTATTACCCAGAAAGTACCAAAATTCACAATGTATTGTGTGCCCCAGTGAGATGAGACAGGGTCAAGGGCTGCTCCTAGAGCTACTTGGCTGCTCGTATGCACAAACCCAGAGCACGTCAGATCAAAGCACCCTGTTGACTTGTATCCATCTCTCTACAAAAACCAAAACGTTGATTATTGATTTCGTTCCCAATTAACCAATTACGTGACTGTGAATTGAGTCAATAATGTCAAATGGATTCTCACAGTCCAGTACGTAAATATTCGGCTCCTTTTGTCACCGTATAACTTTGGATTCACCTAAGAAAGAAAAAAAACAAGGGGGAGAAATTAATAAAATATAGACCAATCGTCTTTTTCCATAAACCCTCATTTATTATGCTTCGTTTTGTTTAAGGACTAACCACCCAGCCCATTTCAATACTTTCAAAATCAGGGCCACCACCAGCCTTTAGCCATATTTGAGCAGTGGTGAAATCGTCTTGTAGGTCCACGTATGGATTCCAGACATTAATGTCTGCTTCGGCTCCTATATAGTTGTATCCCATTGTCACAAGATATGCTGCCTGCAATGATCAGCAAAACCACACATCATTAACAAACACAAAATACATATAGTCTGGTTTGCATTTATATATATATGAGACCAAGGTACTATAATAGATCACATTAACATATATCAATGTAACGTACGGAGCGATTGTCTCTTGCAGCATTCGTGATCTTGTTGGTAGCATTTGGTATGAGTGATAAATTGAATGGTTGTATTTGTGGGGGTTTCATTCCGAATCGGTCAAGGGAATCGAATCTGAGTAAGTCCTTCTCAAAAATTCTTCGAATAGGGATTGTTCCGTTTGGACAACTTCCACTTTTCTGCCAAGTTTGGGATATCATGGATTTGGCTGCAACACTTTCGTCTTTTTTGGCCTTTGAATTCTGGCTTTCTGGAATAAAACTTGGCGCCATCTGTACAATCCGTTCATTCATTACCCATATAATAATGCTCAGACAAAATATATTTTGTTTCTTTTTTCTACAAGTGTTCCATTCTAAAGCTGAATAAATGCATTTGGTTTTAATAACATTGTTAAGTCCAAGTATATAATTACAAAGCGTTTTGAGTTGTATTGAATAATTAATTCTAACATATTTGAAATTTCATTTTTTTGAATATTAAATTAAAACATACTATTTAATTTTTAAAAATAATTAAATATCTAAGATAAAAAAAAAAATGTAGTTTTGCTAAATATAAACGAAAATGTAGGGTCAGTTCGTTTCCGTTTTTTTTAGAATTTGTTTTGATTATAATCATGTTTTGATTATAATCAAATTTGTTTATTTTTGTAGTGGTGTTTGGATGATTGTTGATTATTTGTGTGAAATTATTAAAATGGGTATGTAATGATTGTGGTAGGTGGATAAAAAGTAAGGAAATTGATAAATTGTATAGGGGTATAAATGGAAGAAAAAGTTAGAAAAAGTAAGGTGTGATTTGATTATAATAAAAGTGTGTTTGGATGTGATTGTTGTTGTGAAAAAAAACAAAAATGTTACTGTTTGCCTTGAAAAACGTGAAATCTTGATTATTTTTGTGAGT
>QANZ01030406.1:36841-53851 GCA_003254925.1 Chamaecrista fasciculata | reverse complement strand
TTACACTGGAAGACTCCATATTCTATCTTAAATGGGAATGATCCGGATTATACAAACCTCAGGGTTTTTGGTTGTCTGTGTTATGCCACTAATGTGAATCCTTTAAAGGGCAAACTTGATGATAGAGCTCGAGAATGCATTTTTATTGGTTATGTTTCTGGTACTAAGGGGTATAAATTGTATGAGTTAGCTACTAAGAAAGTTTTTTTGTCAAGGGATGTTCAGTTTTATGAGAAGAATTTTCCTATGCAGCAAACTTTTACCTCAGATGACCAATGTCTACCTTTACCAATTGAAGAAACTACAGTTTCAAATCTGGACTCTCTTGGTTCATCACCTATACTCACTCCCATACTTACCCCAGATGTACATACATCCTCCACTCATATGCCTTCTCCATAGTCCTTTTCATCTTCTTCTCGAGCACCAGAAATCAGTTGCTCACCTACTCACCAGCCACCACCTACAGAAACATAACCACTTCGGAGAAGTACTAGGATTTCCAAACCCCCTGGATGGATGTCAGATTATGTATCTTGTACATCCACTGCTGCTTTTCCTAAACTTTCACCCCAGTATATTGCTTTCCTTGCTGCTGTTCACAACATAAAGGAACCTTCTTCTTACCATGAAGCTCAGCACATCAAAGAGTGGCAGGATGCTATGCAGCTCGAGTTGACTGCATTAGAGAATAACCAGACATGGGATATGGTCCCATTACCACCTAACAAGAAACCTATTGGGTGTACGTAAGTGGGTATACAAGGTGAAACTGAAACAGAATGGTGATGTGGAAAGATACAAAGCTCGCTTAGTGGCGAAAGGATACAATCAAGTTGAAGGAATTGATTATATAGATAGTTTTTCACCTGTCGCAAAACCTGTTACAGTGAGGTTATTATTGGCTTTAGTAGCTGTTCATGGCTGGCCTTTACATCAACTTGACATAAATAATGCTTTTCTTCATGGATACCTCCAAGAAGATGTTTACATGACACCTCCTCCTAACTATGCAACTCATTCACAGGGTTTAGTTTGCAAGTTAAAGAGGAGTTTATATGGCCTCAAGCAAGCCTCGAGGCAGTGGAATGTGGAGTTGACCAAAAGGTTAAATTTGATTGGTTTCACACAGTCAGATTTTGATCATTGTTTATTTACTATGAGACAGGGTGCTATCTTTACTGCTTTAATTGTGTATGTTGATGACATACTCATTACAAGCACTTCTCTTGCTCAAATTACCAAGATCAAGGGGTTTCTGCACAAACAGTTTACCATCAAAGATTTGGGAGAGGCTAAGTATTTCCTTGGGCTTGAGATAACTCGCTCTGCTAATGGTATATATATTAACCAACGGAAATATACTCTTGATATGCTTACTGAAGCAGGATTGGTTAATGCTAAACCAGAAAGTGTTCCAATGGTTAAATGTGCAAAGTTTTCTTCTTAAGAAGGACCCAAGTATGCTAACGTTGAACAGTATAGAAGGCTAGTTGGGAAACTTCTGTATCTTGGTTTCACAAGGCCTGACATCACTTATGCGACTCAGCAGTTGAGTCAACATGTTCAGGAACCTCACCAAGTTCATTGGAATGCTGCTATACGTGTTCTCAGGTACCTGAATACTAATCCTTCACTAGGATTGTTTTATCCTGCTGCGTCTTCTGTCCAACTTACAGCATACTGTGATGCTGATTGGGCAGCATGTCCAACTACACGCAAATCACTGACTGGATGTTGCGTTTTTCTTGGTGATGCTTTGATCTCTTGGAAGGCTAAGAAGCAACCTACAATATCTCGCAGCTCAGCAGAGGCAGAGTACAGAAGCTTGGCTACCACAGTGTGTGAACTGCAATGGATTGACTACATTTTGCAGAGTTTCTCTATTACTGTTCCTCGTCCTATCACGGTCTGGTGTGACAATCAGGCTGCGATTCATATTGTCGAGAGCCCAGTTTTTCACGAGCGCACCAAACACATCGAGATAGATTGCCATTTGGTGCGCAATCAATTCAAGTCTGAGTTCATTTCCCCCTCTTATGTGGCTTCTCATTCACAGATCGCAGATGTTTTCACAAAGCCTTTGGATACAGTCAAGTTTCCTAAATTAGTGTCCAAGTTGGGTCTTGTTGCTCTTCACCCAGTCCCAACTTGAGGGGGGGCTGTTGGAATACATGTAAGCTGATGATTATGCACCACCTGTCACATTTTTTTTCCTTCATCAACTACGTTCTCACATGCTTGCTTCCAGCAGGATAGAGGATAGGTTTTTTGTATAGCTAGCATAGTTTTCTAGAAAGATTCTTCGGTTAGTTGCATTGGGATTTGTACATTCTTTTCTGGGTCCCAATATTCCTTATTCTTTCATTTTTGTCCTCAATGTACATGTGTATATAAGCTTCTTTTACATGAATGAAAGTAGCTTTTTCGCTCATATTTGCTAGATTTTTCAATTTTCACTCAAATAGGTTAAAAACAATTGATATATAGATAGATAGACATAGTCGGGTTAAAGAAAAACTAGGTGAATCTATAAATGGGCATGCTTCAAATTCACAATTAGATATTTAGCACTCTGTTTTTATGTGTGTTCCAATGGCCAGGAAAGAATAAGTTTTGTTGAATTGTAGTTATCTCATCAACAAGAGAAAAGGGAGTAGGTTCGTATAATCAATTCATAAGGCCTAGGAAACGATTTAAAAAGGTTTAAATAAATAAGTTTCGCCTCGATTGATGTTTAATCTCATGTATATATGCATTTTTAGTCCACAAAAACATTCAAGTTTTTGTGCATATATGTATAACATAAAGAAGGTGTTTTAGATTATACAGTGCCTGAAACAATGAAACTCTGCCAAATAATTAATTTAGTTAACTCAATCAATTAATTAATATAGTTATAACTCTTCATGAAGGAGATATCTTTGTCTTCCTTCAGCAGTCTAATTCGAGCGGCAGTGATAGTTAGAAAACTGGATTATGTCTTGCATATTGGCTGATGAACCTGGATTTGGCCGGAGGGCTTTACCTGGTTCGATGAAGCAACTTTGGGTCAAAAGTCGCCTGCAAGATAATGAATGCACAGGGATGGCCCTGCAATTCACCTCCGATGCTTAAGTCAGTAAGAGTTTTTTCACAATAATCAGTGTAGGATAGATAAAGTGTGTACGTTTTTCCAGTGTGAGGGGCTTGCCTTTTATACTGGTGGAAGGTGATCTCCTAAGACCCAGATATGGTTGATTATCTAATTGTAATCTTAACTGACTTGGCTGATTCGGTTATGATCTTCAGGGAAATCTTAACCGATTGTAATCCTAACTGATATGGCAGTTAAGATAGGGAGCAAGTCGTTATTCAATGGAGGAGTCGTATGGAGATTAATCTCTTCCTGGTTCCTGATTGCCTTAGTAGTGACTCCTTTTACGTCTTTCCGTGAACGCCTAGTTGTTGGCGCTCTCGCCTGACGTAGGACATTTGGCGCCTTCACTGTCGTAGGACTCTTTTGGCGCCTTGACGTAGGACTTTTGGCGCTCTCACTGTCGTAGGACTCTTGAGGCGCCTCGACGTAGGACTTTTAGCGCTCTCACTGTCGTAGCACTCTTTGGCGCTCTTATTGACGTAGGACTCTTTGGCGTTCTCACCCAGGTGATCCCTTCGTTGGGCTTTGAACGCCTATGGTCCAGGTCCTCTGAGCCTCCAACTTATTGGGCCTATTATCACTAGTCCCAACAAAAGGAGTGGAGCTCTGTCCCCACCAGTGGAGTCCCTACCAGGGGCGTTGTCATTCTTACGCTGCTTGTCGTCGTTGACGCTGAGGATGCCTTTTAGGATCCATGATCATTTTGATGAGACGTCCCTGGCGTTAGCGCCATACGTTGTGCTTTGGTCTGTAAGGCGTTACTTGTGTAGGCGCCACTCCTAGTGGCTTTGATTGATATCAACGCCATCCGACCCTGTCCTTTCACATCCCTCGCTGTCGTTTCGCTGTCGTTTCGAGTCTGTGCGTCAGGCTCATAGTGGCCACGTGTCAACACGCGATTCACCTATCCTTCATCATGATGGCAAATCGTGGACCGAGGGGGCGCATTTAATGCGGCGCTTCGATTTTCGTGAAAAGTTTCAAAAAACCGCCATTTCTCCTCTTTCTCCCCCTCACTTTGGCATTTTACACTTTGAAACTTCTTTCTCCTCCGTATTCTCTCTGTATTTCCAAGCTTTCCGACTTGGTTCGCCTCCCTCGTCCTCCTGCTGTGCTGTTGCTGTTGCTTTGTTATCTCCGGCAAGCGTGTTCGGGATTGCCTGGTAAGTGATTCATCATTACCTTTCGTCATTCTTTTTTGAGCTTTTGGGTTTAGTCCAATGTTGCCCATTATGTTCTTCATGTTCTTCGCAGCGTTCTTCAAACTTCGCTTCGTGAATTTCTTCCAATCCACCAACATTTATGGATTTCGACAAATGTAAGTTTTTCTCTTCTCAAAACTTCTACTGCTTTTTGTTACTTGTTTCCTTTTCATTCGGGATTGGGTCTGGTGATCAACCACAACTTGCCAAGGGTTTTCCTCCGCCTTTTTTGCTGGTGGATGGAGATACAATCTCCGAGAAATGTACTGAACTGGTCCCTGTTTCCACAGCTGCTGGAAACAAGGTGGTTCCTGAGTCGTCAACGCCTGAGACGTCAGCGCCGACGAAGTTTGCTTCCCCCACGGAAAGGATTGGCGGTGACGCCGTGGACTCCTCTTCTTCGACCTCTACAGAGATTCGAGAGATGTTGTCTCCGGACGAGGCGTCAACGGATGAGGAACGTTCAATGGTCCAAGCTGCAGCCCTTGTATGGGCGTCTATAGGAGATGGTAATCCGCGGCAGACAATCTGCGGGGAGGAGGTTGATTTCCTTACTTATCCAGATTGGTTTCTCTCTTCCAATAAGGGTCTCGCTAAAACCCCTTGGGTCAAGGGCGCCGTCGAGACCGTGCCCTGTGGTCCTGATAGGGCTGAAGTGATGAGGAATGCGCGTCCCGTCGTCGATTGGCGTCGCCAAAATCTTGATGAGAAGGTACAACAAGGCCATTTGGACCAAACCAATGACGCCATTAGAGAATTCTGGTCCTGGCTTCATGACGACGAGTTTCTCTGAGAGCTCAACGAGGAGCTAATAACCAAGTCACCTCGCCGACGATCCTCGGGATGTCGAATTTCGACACTCAGTCATTTGAAGGATCCTCCTGACATGCTTTATACTGATGGTAGAGGATTCTTGATTTGCGAGCATGTTCTCCGGAGCTATGACATCGAGATGCCTTTTAACCCATCGGTTTTGGATCTGCTGGCGATTATGAACATTGCTCCCATTCAAGTAAGTGCCAATGGTTGGCGCATCCTTCTCGGCTTCATCGCCAAATGCCAGAGGGACGGCGTTCGTGCTACAGCGCGATTGTTTCTCTTCTTCTTCTACCCGCGGTGGGTGGATAACTCCTTTATTTCTTACTATCGGCGCCCTGGGCGCCCCTTAATCCTTGAACATGCTGTCAGCAATCCTAAGGAGTGGCAGTACAAATTCTTCCATATTGAGGGGTCCGGATCTAGGCGTCCTTTCTGGGTTCGTTCGTCCGACGAGCGCGCCATGTTCCCTTTGTCTTGGCGGAGGCCACGTCTTGGTCCGTTTGAGTGTAATTGGAGGGACTTGACTGTGGAGGAGCGCTTGGGGGCCCTTCGGTTGATCACCACAGACCCTCTCGACCCTAAGCGTTGTATGTCATTACTATTTCGTCTGCCAAATTCTTTTTAATGTGCTTTACTAACTCCTGTTTTTGCTTTGTTCTAGTGCTTGAGGCAAATTCTGCCGACGTCATTGGGAGTCGTCGTGCCCAAGCTGACAAGGGCAAGGGAAAAGCAGTTGCTGCTCCTAAGAAGGCGTCATCTGCCGCTGTCGCCGCCGCTGCTGCCCCAAGGAAACCAGGGGTTGTTGTCATCCGAGAGCCTTCGGCGGCCTTACGTCCTCCGTCCCAATCTTCCAAAGGAAAGGAAAGTACTGTTACTGCCAAGGACGGGGAGCCTCCGAAGAAGCGCCAGCGCCCCACTATAGAAGTCCCTCAAATTCCAGCGCTTCCAGAGGCTGATGGTTTTAATGCTTTGGAGTTCCTCTCCAAATCCCTATCGGAAGCAGGTTCGGTGAAAAGGGATGACCTGGCTCGGGCGTCCACGGAAAACACACAGGACCCTTCTGAGGAAGCGGCCAGATTTCTTCTAGCTACGGGGATCCGGTTGCTGGCCAACAGTGTCTCCAGAAAGGACCTTCTGTCTGAACGAGACGCTGCTCGTGACGACGCCAGGAGAGCTCGTCAAGCGAACATTGAGCTGAGGGATGAGCTCAATGTGACGAAGGCGTCCCAAGAATCACTTCAGGGGGATTATGATCGAAGGGGGCATAGGCTGCAGGAAGTTGACAATTTGAATAACCAGCTTAATGCAAAGGTGACGTCCTTGGAGGTCGAGTTGCGGCAGGAGAAGGAAAATTTCCAGGCTTTGAGCGCCATGGCTCTGCGGCAGGAAAAATGGCGGGGCTCGCGCTATAATTACATAGGTTTCAAGAACGCCATAATGCAACTAAGGCTCCGCAATCCTAACCTTGATATTACGGGGATTTGCCCAAACAAGGTCGTGGAAGGGAGGCTTATCCGGGATCCATACCGTACTGATCCCATGGTGAAGATGCCCCGCATGCCAGAGAACTTTGACCTTGATGGGTACGAATCTAACGGTGACGAGGACTTCCCGTGGTTCCCCAACGTGGAGGTTCCCCTTCCCGGAGAGACTGCCCTTGCTGAGATAGTGCCTCCTGCCCATGTGGGTGCTAGCGCAAGTGGCGCTGCGGCTCAGGAGATGGATGCAAACGACCCGTCAAGCGGGAACGCCGAGGGTGCTCCGAGCGCTACTACTACCGAGGATCCCCCTTCTGCTGCTTAGGCCTGCGTGCCCTTTTGTAAATTTTTAATTAGTTTGGTTACGGCTTAGACGCCGTTTTTGAATTGTGGATTATACTTGGCCTGTGTGCCATTTTTCTTGAATATTTGGGCGTGGGCGCCCTTAATATGCTCTCTTTTTATGCTTGATTTACTCACATTTTCCTGCATTGCAGCGTGTTTTTAATCGACATTCCACGATTTGATCGTTATGTTTGTTTTGCACCTTGAGGTGCTGCCTCGCGATGGGCACGCTTCGAGCGTTTTGCGTATTATACGCTAAGTTTTGACTAGTCATCCAAGGGAGGGTCGGTCCGCATGGTAGTGAGTGACATACTCACAAGGCTCCTTCGAGGGCCTCTTCGCTGCTGTTCCGAGGGCGTCCCCTCGAGCAGCGCCAACTTCATTATTTGTTGAAAATAAAAAACACATTTTATTGATGTGAAAGCGCAGTACAGTTGGCGCCATGGCCTTATTTAATCAACGTTATAACTTAACACGAAATTTATCCACTCAGGGAAAATAAAACTTGAGCTTTGCCATGTTCCAGGCGTTCGGAAGCGATTTGCCTTCGGGCCTTTCCAGTCGGAAGGCGTTTCCGGGAAGGACTTCCACGACCCTGTAGGGGCCTTCCCAGTTTGGTCCTAGCTTGCCGTGTCTAGGATCCTTTCTGTTGTTTTCAACAGTTCTGAGCACCAGATCTCCTGCTTTGAGAGTTCTGGGTTTTATTTTGGAATCATGGTATCTTTTAACCATTTTATTGTAGGCAGCTTGTCTGATGGCTGCAACTTCTCTTCTCTCCTCCAAGCCATCCAGGGCCTGGAGCCTGGAGTTGGCATCATTGGTATTTGGATAGTTGATTATCCTCTCAGTTGGGACGTTTACTTCGGCGGGTATGACTGCTTCATGTCCGTATGCCAAGGCGAAAGGTGTTTCCCTTGTAGCAGTTTGTTCCGTGGTCCTGTATGACCATAGGACTGAGGGGAGTTCATCAACCCATCTTCCCTTAGCTGACTCCAGTCTTTTCTTGATTCCTTGTATGATGATTCTGTTGGCTAACTCAACTTGGCCGTTTGTGGCTGGATGTTCTACCGAAGTAGTTTTATGATGAATTTTCCAAGCCTTGCAAAAATCTTGGAACTTTCTGCTTGTGAATTGGGCGCCATTGTCAGATATTAGGGTGTTTGGGACTCCAAACCTGGTAATGACATTCTGCCATAGGAACTTCTCCATGGCTTCCGAGGTTATGGACGCCACCGCATTGGCTTCTACCCACTTTGTAAAGTAGTCAACGACGACTATGAGAAACTTTCTCTGATAGGCCGCTGTTGGGAATGGTCCTGCAATGTCGATTCCCCATAAGTCAAACGGCCAAGGAGAGGTGATGGCGCTCATGGGGGCTGCGTGTGTATGGATCATATTGGCATATTTCTGACATTTCTCGCATGAGCGCACAACGCCCTCTGCGTCCTGTAGTAGCGTGGGCCAATAGTAGCCTGCCCTCTGGATCTTTCTCCGCATAGCCATTGGACCTTGGTGGCTTGCACATAGGCCTTCGTGGACTTCAGTCAACACTCTGGTGACTTCCTCTCCCGCTATGCACTTGGCCCCTGGGTGACTGAAGTTTTTTCTATACAATGCTCCTTGTCTGACAAAGTATCTGCCAGATCTCCTTGCGACTTTTCTTGCCTCGTTTTTGTCCGAAGGAAGGGAGCCTTTATCCAGATAATTGAATATCGGCGTCCTCCAATCGACGACTTCTTCCATGGGAAGAATGTCTTGTTCTAGTATCGAGGGCTCCCTGAGGGTTGTTTTGATGATGGAATTCCTTCCCCCTTTGTTTAGCCTAGATGCCAACTTGGCGAGCTCGTCGGCTCGGGCGTTCTCGCTTCGTGGGATGTGATTAAAAGTGGCGTCTATGCCTGATCCTTCCATGATCTTTTTTGCTTTTTCGGCGTACTGGACCATGGTCGAGTCTTTGGTCTCGTATTCTCCATTCATCTGCTGTACCACCAATTGGGAGTCTGTGAAGATTTCTAGTCTTTTGGCGCCTATGTTGGCCGCCAATTTTAAGGCAGCGATCAACGCCTCATACTCCGCCTGGTTGTTGGTAATGGGACATTCGATTTCAATTGATTGCTCAATGATGGAGCCATCTGGGGCTCGCATTACCACTCCTGCTCCGCGTTGTGAGTTTGACGCGGCGCCATCGATGTGCACGCTCCATGTCCAATTTTGGGCGTCGTCTGGGCCGGTCATTTCTGCTATGAAATCTGCCAATGCTTGCCCCTTAATGGCCCTTCTCGGCTCGTAGGCGATCCCATACTCTGAGATTTCCACGGACCATATTGACATTCTCCCTGCAATATCCGGTTGTTCGATCATTTGCTTGAGGGGTCTATCAGTTCTGACGATTATCTGGAATTGCTGGTAGTAGTGTCTCAGCTTCCTAGTTGAGTGAAGCAGTGAGAATGTCAGCTTTTCTAGGCGGTGATACCTTTTCTTGGCTCCCGTGAGCGTTTTGCTCGTGAAGTAGATGGGTTTTTGTTCCTCCCCATCTTCGAGTACCAAGGCCGAACTGATTGCGTCGTCCGTGGACGCCAAGTAGACGTAGATTGGCTTATCCTTAACTGGAATTACCAAAATTGGCGGTGACGCCAGATACGTTTTTAGCCTTTGAAAGGCTTCCTCGCACTCCTTGGTCCATGCGAATTTTTTGTTCGCTTTTAATGTTTGAAAGAAAGGTAAGCATTTGTCAGCGGACTTGAATGTAAAGGAGACCATCAATGAGTAATGCTTGTTTTATTGAAAGAAGTTATGCGTCGAAAAGACGGCTTACATGGAATTTAAATGGGCGTTCTTGAAAAAATAAAGACTAGACATAATCAAATTTGAAAATAAGAACTAAAGACATGATTAAAACGAAAGACGAAAACAAGGCTTTGTCACTAGACAGTAGCTGTAAAGCTTTATTGTTGAGGTGGTGCTAGGCGCCTTCTACCTCGACAGGAACCTATGGAGTGCCGTCAGCCTGCCGTTGAGGCGCTGGACCTCCTTAATTGACCTTGGAGAGTGCATCTCCAGGATAGCTTTGCACTGGTCCGGGTTAGCTTCGATTCCCCTATTGGTGAGCATGAACCCGAGGAATTTTCCTCCGTTTACTCCGAAGGCGCACTTTGAGGGATTCAACTTCATCTAGTACTTGCGTAATTGGTTGAAGATCTCCTTTAAATCTTCAGTGTGTTTACCCCCCTCTTTGGTCTTTACCACCATGTCATCGACGTAGACTTCTAGATTCTTTCCGATGTAATCTCTGAAGAAGAGATCCATCATCCTTTGATAGGTGGCGCCCGCATTCTTCAATCCGAAAGGCATCACTGTGTAGCAGTATGTGCCCATCTCAGTTATGAACGCCGTTTTCTCGGCGTCCTCGGGGTTCATCTTTATCTGATTATATCCGCTGAAGGCGTCTAGGAAACTCATCGTTTGATGTCCACAAGTCCCATCCACAAGTTTGTCGATGTTCGGCAGTGGGTAATGATCTTTTGGGCAAGCCTTGTTGAGGTCAGTGAAGTCCACACACATCCTCCACTTGCCGTTGGCTTTCTTGACCAACACCACGTTGGAGAGCCATTCAGGGTACTTGGTTTCCCTGATGAAGCCTGCAGTCAGTAGTTTGCCTACTTCTTCCCTGATAGCCGCCTGGCGCTCACGACCAAAGAGGCGTTTTCGCTGGATTACTCCTCTCCTGCCATCAGTGTTCAGGCTGTGGCAGATGAGTTTCGGGTCAATTCCTGGCATGTCTGCAGGACACCAGGCGAAGACGTCTGAGGACTCCCTTAAGAGTTGAATAAGTTCAGCCTTTTCGGACTCATGTAGGAGCATGTTAATCTGTACGGTTTTCTCGGCGTCCTCTCCTAGCTGTACAACCTCTAAGTCCCCTGTTGGCTTGGGCCTTTGATTCGAGATTTCATCCCTGAAGTCTTCTATTTCATCATTTAAGATCTCGGGCTTTCCTCCTTCAGGGGCGTTATCAGCTGGTGTGTTCACCCGTGTTTTCCTCTTTCGTTCTTCTTCATTGGTTTTCGCCAGACTCATCGCATAACACTGTCTGGCTGTCCTCTGGTCCGCTCTCACTTGGCCTACTCCTTGTGGCGTTGGAAATTTCATGCGTAGGTGGGCAGTGGATATTACCGCTCTCATCTTGTTCAGGGAGGGGCGTCCGAGAAGGACATTATATGCCGAGGGCGCTTGGACCACCAAGAATTCCACCATGATACTTTTCACCCTTGGCTTTTCTCCCACGGTGAGTCGTAAGTCAACACTTCCAAGGGCTAGTATCTGATCCCCTGTGAATCCTATCAGGCGCCCGTAGTGTTCCTTGAGGTCTGACCTTGGAACGCCTAGCTGATCGAAACATGACTTGTAGATGATATCCGCGGACGAGCCTTGATCCACCATGATCCTTTCTACCGTGAAGGTACCGATCCGTGCTGTGATCACCATGGGGTCGTCGTAATCCTGGTTCACTTCCCATAATTCATCGTCAGTGAAGGTTATGGGTTCAACCCATCTTTCTTCTCTGGATGCTTCTTTATAATCAGTCCTAAGTATGGATCGATTCACCTTTCTCTTCTTATGTGGAGTTTTGGCGCCACCTTTTTCTATACCGCCTGAGATCGTGTGGATGATCCCAGTTGGTCTGTCGTCTCTCGGCGGTGTGCGCCGATCTCGTTTCTTTTCCTCGCCATCAGCGCCTCCACCTTTTGGCTTCTTCTGCTCGCGAGTGCCTTCGTCCTCTCTAGGCCTCTTATTCCCATCTTTCTTAATGAACCTAGATGGGAGGCGTCCCAATCTAATCAGGTTCTCAATTTCGTCTTTCAAGACGATGCATTCATCCGTGGTGTGTCCTTCGGTTCTGTGATACCTACAATACTTGCTGGTATCCACGTTTCGCCCTGCTCTCCTGGGGCGGTCTGGAAGTCTCGGTAATAGATCTGTGTTGCAGATTTCACGGAAGATTTCCGATTGGGACACAGCAAGAACTGTGTAAACAGCATGTCTCCCCCTAGGTGGGGACCGAGGACGCCGGGAGTAGTCCCTACCCTTTGGCGTTTGGGCGCCACCAGCCTTTTCCGAGTTCTTGTTGTATGGCTTCCTGGTGTCTGGTTCAATTCTCGCGAAGCGATCGCGCTGGGTTTTGTCTAGATCTTCTTTTGTTATGAACTCTTCAACCATTGAGAGGAGCTCACCGACAGATTCCCGCCAGGAATGAGTACACTGCGATTTTGTCGTCTACCTCTTTGATACTTAGCAATGTTTTGTTGAACTTTGCCAAGTAATCCCGCAGCGATTCTCCCTTGTTCTGTCTGATGTCGGTCAAGACCGCCATCGGCTGCTTATACACCTTGCTGGTAGCGAATCGTTTCTTAAACATGTCTTCTAGGTCCTTGAAACAGTGTACCGAGCCCGCCGGGAGTTTGGAGAACCAATCCAGAGCTGGTCCTTCCAAAGTTATAGGGAACAGCTTGCACCTCTGAGGATCTCCTAGATTGGAGATGTTCATGGCGGCCTTGAAGCTGAACAAATGGTCTTCTGGGTCCTTTTCTCCTGTATAGGGCGTTAGCTTCATGGGCATTTTATAGTTCCTATCCAATTCTACAGCTTGCACATGAGGGGCGAAGATTCCCTCCGCCAATGGGGGCGTTCTCGCCGGTCCAACCGGATTGGCTGGAGGCGCCGATTCTTGCGCTGGTGCCTGGACGTTCATGGGCTGGTACATTCCAGTAGATCCTCCATAGACGCCATATCCGGGATAATATTGGGGATAGTACCCCTGTGGGTAATAGTAACCCTGAGGTGGATAAGAGTAGGCGCCCAACCAAGTTTGTTGCTGGGTGAGTTGAGCGGTTTGACTAGAAGCTTGCTGTTGAGCTATCACCTGGGCAGGTGGTGGGTTGTTCACGGGAGCCTGCTGTTCCCGGTTTCCTAGGTTTCCTTCTGGATGTATGGGTTCTGGGTCAGCTTCTTCTGCGACTTAATTTCCCTTGCCCATAACCAGATCTCGGATGTTTTTGTGTAGTGCTTCCATCTCTATGCGCATGTCAGCCTTGAGTGCAGCGATCCTGTCTTCTGCTGTTATAATGATTTGCCCCCCAGGCGCTGGGTTGGGCAGCGCAGGAGCTTCCTGGATGTTTGGGAATCCTGGAGGAGGAGCGAGCGTCGAATCCTGCACGGATTGAGCTACTGAGCCTCCTGAGGTTTGTTGATCAGCTGGAGTGGATGTCATCTTTCTCTCTGGTTCGATGAACACACAGGTTAGAGGGACAAAAAATACAGAAATAATTAACGTGATTCAACCTGGTCGTTCATACACAGAAAGAAAAATGGTAAACTGAGATCAACAATCTAATAACAAATTTAATTAGGACTTTGAATGAAAAGTCCCCACGGACGGCGCCAGTGATGAACCTGGAGTTGGCCGGAGGGATTTACCTGGTTCGATGAAGCAACTTTGGGTCAGAAGTCGCCTGCAAGATAATGAATGCACAGGGATGGCCCTGCAATTCACCTCCGATGCTTAAGTCAGTAAGAGTTTTTGCACAATAATCAGTGTAGGATAGATAAAGTGCGTACGTTTTTCCAGTGTGAGGGGCTTGCCTTTTATACTGGTGGAAGGTGATCTCCTAAGACCCAGATATGGTTGATTATCTGATTGTAATCTTAACTGACTTGGCTGATTCGGTTATGATCTTCAGGGAAATCTTAACCGATTGTAATCCTAACTGATCTGGCAGTTAAGATAGGGAGCAAGTCGTTATTCAATGGAGGAGTCGTATGGAGATTAATCTCTTCCTGGTTCCTGATTGCCGTAGTAGTGACTCCTTTTACGTCTTTCCGTGAACGCCTAGTTGTTGGCGCTCTCGCCTGACGTAGGACATTTGGCGCCTTCACTGTCGTAGGACTCTTTTGGCGCCTTGACGTAGGACTTTTGGCGCTCTCACTGTCGTAGGACTCTTGAGGCGCCTCGACGTAGGACTTTTGGCGCTCTCACTGTCGTAGGACTCTTTGGCGTTCTCATTGACGTAGGACTCTTTGGCGTTCTCACCCAGGTGATCCCTTCGTTGGGCTTTGAACGCCTATGGTCTAGGTCCTCTGAGCCTCCAACTTATTGGGCCTATTATCATTGGCGATATTGTTATGTCCTAATAGGGATTATGAAATTCTTGAAGTTATCTCTGTTTGACTCTCTTTTTTTATGCCTGTGCTTATTCCCTGACTTGAGCAATATAAGCATTAAAGTGTGAATAGTTTTAGAAAGCCGTATATTTTATGGTTTGAAAAAGACTACATTTATGGGCTACTTCTTTATGCATTGTTGACATTTGTAAATAATAGCATAATGCATAATTTTCTATTAGGATTTGGGAGAGTGAGTGGGAAAGGAATTTGAAGTGAAATAAGTGAAAGCTTATAAGTTATAAGAAGAATGCATATATGGTGCTAATATCAATGGGGACCGGTAAATATATGTTTAATATATAGAGTTGTTGTGATTTCATTTAAGTTGGTTGTGTGTCGTCTAAATTCTTATGGACAAGGGATTGGTGAGGCTGAATGATAAACGATATATGTTACTACAGCTTTTTTGAGTATTCCACCGCCTATAGCTTCATGTTTCATGAATGCTCTTTCTCTTCCTAAAGACATAATTAATAGCATTGGTAAACTCAGTCGAAACTTTTTTTGGAACCCTGATGATAACAATCATAAACTGCATACTAATAAATGAATTGGAAATGACAGAACAAAAATATCAAAAAATTAGGGCTGTTTTGTCTCTATATCTACGAGGTAGATCGAAACATCCAAGAAAGTAGACAAACATAGAGTTAAAGACATAAAACATTAAAATTATGAAAGAAATTAACAGAAAATAAAATAGAAATTTTAAAATGAAAAATAAATTAAGGATCCAAATTAAATTCAATTAATACTTGAGGGACTAATATGTAAATTAATCCTCCTTTTAGACTAATACAAAATAGACAAATATATGAATTTATATAACGCGTGCAACGCACGCAAACACCACTAATATATATATATATATATATATCAATCCCTTTTGTGAATGTAGTATATGTACTTCCATTCACTTAATTATCCTCCTCAAATGCATTAAAAAAGAATTTTCGAAAATCCAAACTGAGGTGATAGAAGAAATGTAAGGGATTTAGAACTTCTCTCTCGGAATCACTAAATGTAAGGGAATCTTCTATCATCTCCCTCCTGAAAAGTTTGGATTTTCGAAAATTTTTTCTTAAAGCATTTGAGGGCGATTATTTGAGTGAGATTTCAGTGAGAACTGGTGATAATTTTTTAAGTTTCTTGGCGTTTTGCGTACGTTTTTCGGTGGGTTTTAAATTTTCTGCATTTTCAGTTTTGGTCCCTCTGTCATTTGCTTTAATTTGTTTTTTTTTTTTTTTGCATTTTTTATTCCATTTCATGAAGAATTCATGGATTAGGGACCGAGATGTAAAGTTTGTGTGAGATCCTAGAATTTTAGACTTTAGTTTTAGGGGTTTAGAAATAGAAATAATGGTTTATAGAATTCAAAATACATTTTTGAGCTAGTTTCGGGCCAGTATTAGAAGTTTTAGTTTATAATTTTCTTTAGGAATTAGCAAACCCAATAATTTGGGAATTTAATTGTCATATTTGATACCCTCGTATTTTGTTTGGCTTGTGGTAAAAATTTGGGAGCAAACAGAGTTTAAAATTTTATCTGACTTTATTTTGGTACCACAATAGATCACATTCGAGTAGGAAATGGGACATGTCAGAGATAGAGATTTCAAAAATAAATTTCATATTTGGAATCTACTCTTGGAAAGGGAATTGAACCAACAATATAAATTTTGTTAAGAAATTCTATTTTTAAAAATTTCACAAGATTGTTTTGAAACAATTTCATTTATTTCTGGGGTAAAACAGTCATTTTAGCCTCCCTTTTCATGCACCCGAATTGCCTTTCACCCCTGAAGTTGATTAAAATTGCAAAAGCACCCTCCCTCATTTTATATTAGGTGGACTCGACGCTTTCTCTCTAGAAACATCTCTCCCTCGTCTCTCATCTTCTCTCAAGTCTCGCCACCCACCGCTGGTCCTCCGTACCACCACTACCATAGTCGGCAACCATCTTTGGCCGGCCAGAAGACGCCGGCGACCACCGTCAAGCCACCACCGTCGTTCCTCCTCTTCTCATCTTCTCTAGGTGATGTTTTGCTTTCTTTTCATCTCTTTTGGTCCTTCTCTCTTGGTGGTATGAGTTTCTTCTGATATAACTCAAATTCCTTGATGTTAGCTTAATCATTGAGCTTCACATTTCATTCTCCCGACCTCCATAACCAATTTGAAAGCCACACAAGTTGGGTAAATAACTCCAAACATCATTTTCGGCCAAAATGAAGATATACCCGAAAATCATCAAATTCTTCATTTTTCTTGATGTTATTTGTTGGAATGGACCATTTGATGATAGTATATCATGTTGGGTACCTCTATAAGCTATTAAAACTCCATAAAGTTGAGTTTTTGGACTGTTTTGACTCTAGGGTTCAAAAGTGACGAAATTTTGAAATTTTGGGGTTTTTGATCAAATCTCCCTGTTTTCTTAAGAGTATTAGTTTGGATGAGTTCATTGGTAATAGAAATGAGTTCTAATGCATTGTTTTGAATTCAGAGTGAATATTTTGAAATTTGGTTATCTTGTATGAATATTTAAAGTTGCAATTTGGTCCCTAAGGGCGAATTTGATAACTTTGATGGTTTTGATTAACTAAATGGAATCTTTTGGAATTATGGAGAGTTTTGAAACAATAATTTTGAATTTGAAATGTTCGAATCAATATATGCAAGTTTAACTTGAAAAGAAAGGAAGTGAACCAATTGTGAGATTGGGTTATGGCATTGGCCTTGAAACTTGATTGTGAAATTATCTTGAACTTACGAGTTTCAAAGCATTGTTAAAGCTCCCAAATTTATACCC
>QANZ01030406.1:0-18022 GCA_003254925.1 Chamaecrista fasciculata | reverse complement strand
GATAAAATAAAAACTTACAATAGTGCTCAGTCAATTAAAAAACAAAGAGAAAAGAAGTAGTTTATGTCTTAATAAATATATTAATGGGTGAAATCAAATACTAATCATGGTAATTTATGAAGCATGTACCCTACATTTTAAGGGCTTGTAATTGTGTCGGACACATGTCCGTATGACACCCATACGACACTAATATTATGAATAGATATTGTAATTTTTAAAATTTTCATCAAATTTTATGAATTTTTAATTATTTATATATATATATAAATATATGTCATGTCGTGTTATGTAATTTTAAGAATTTAACATGCCGGTGTGTGCATTTATATTAGTGTCCATACTTCACAGACATAAAATATATGTATGTATATACAAAAGATTGTCGGAAAAAAAAAATTTATATGATTACTCATTTACAGAAATATTAAAGTATAAAAATCGCTCCTGGGCAAGTGATGTTTATTAATTACTATAATCTTGAAAATAATATTAAAAACCACGAATTCTTGACGATCTCAGTGTACTTTCCTACTTGAGCAGCGAATATCCTACTATAGTAAGAAAAAATAGTGATGGATTAACAAAATAAAAAAATTAGTAGTGAGTGAATGATCAGGACGTGTGGCTGATAATGGATTAAGAAAATCTGATTTGTCACCAGTAATCACACACATTATACTGTACAAAATTTCTACTTTTGTAATAAAAAGTAGTCGTTTAAGATACATTTCCCAAAGAACAAAATCCATCACACATAATTAGGCAACCATTTTCGAATTTGATAAACGACTTTGATTTCTTGTACAGAAGGAACGTCATGGAAAAAACATGGTAGAGGATCTGTTGTCGGTAAGTGTAATAAACGTGAATGGATTAATACATATATTTTTGGTATACACATTACATAATAACAAAAAAATTTTTTTTTAAAAAAAAAAGCATACATAATATTCAATGANTTTTTAAAAAAAAACATACATAATATTCTATGATTCTACGAAAAAAGAAAAAAAAAAAAGAGGTAAGAGCTTGTATGTAAGATATTTAATTTATGAAAAAACAAGTTTTTGGGCCTATAAGACCTCACTCTTTCTCTCTCTGTATATCTCTCTTTCATGCTAAATAAAAATTAAGAATAAAAACAAAACCAGAACTCTCTTTATGATTTATTCCTGGCGTAATGACCATGAGCTATGTCACGACCCCCTCCAGGGGAACTCGTGACCGGCACAGACATGGGCTTATCCCAAGCCGTAAGCCTACCCACCATCAATGTATATATCAAATAGCATAACATTAAAATGATTACCCATGGTATAGATATATATACTCAGCAATACATAGACATTCATAATCTTATAATTCACATGCATACTTCCGTCAACCTTTCAAGTTAGAATATCATCAATCAATGCAACAATATCTCAAAATATCAAATGGAAGTACAACGTCAATCAATCTATTGCATTAGCGAGTCAAATAGAACAATAAATACACAACCCCGAATTGTCTTCCTAAGTGTTAGTGGAGCTGACACGCTAGAATTCAATACAACTTTACTCAAGAAGATCAAATGCCCACACAAACAATGATGCGGGTTTTCGGTTAGCTCCCGCTCGAAGCAGAAGTTGAGGCTAATCCTAGACCTGCATCTGAAAAGTTTTAAACAAGGGGTGAGTCGAAACTCAATGAGCGACCAACCCATCCCAGTCGTGGTGTAGGGCAACACCACTTAGGGAAATCGATCGCCAACAATATAAACACGGGCCAACAATAAACAATTCTTATAAAAACATTCATTCACTATACCAAATCCAATAAGTAAAATAATATCAATATAATGGGAATTAGCAAGCAAAGGAGCCTCCACAACAAGGGAAAATCTTTTGAACCTTTATGATTCGATAGAACACCAAATTTCTATTGATTTGGGAAAACTTTGTAGAAATAATGGATTTTAAGAAAACTATTTTAAAGATTCATTTAAACAAAACAAAAGTTTGAAATAAAGAAAAATTTAGTTAAATAAAGTGATACGAGATTTTACCTTTTATTAAAACAAAAATTCAAATATGGAAAGCAAGTTATGAAATCCCCTTTACACATGGTATTTACTGACTAAAAGTTGATTAACAAGATCACTTAACTCATTTAAGATTTATAGCCATTAAGGAGTTCATGATCAAATTCTATAAAATTCTTGTGAGAAAAGGGTCATAACGAGTTTAAGAATAAAGTAAAACTATCATAACATTGAAGAGATTGTCTTGCTCAACATATTTTTGGAAATAAAACTTTAGTAAAGAGTTAGGATGCTTCTTGCAATCCTGATTTATAATAGAAATCTGGTTTTAAAACAAACAAAGAAGGGCTTATGCAAAATCGTGAAAACCTAGTCGACAACTATGTCCATAACATTCTCTTGTGGGATGAACAACAATAAGATAACAGTCCAATACTACTTTTCCAACACTCAAAGATAGTGAAAAATTAAATATCGATAATATTAATATTCAACATCATAAAATCGTCAATCTTTCTGCAATTGAAGTGTCGATTCAACCAATTTATACCCATAATAGGTTTATAGGCAAATAAAGTCTCAATGTAAACCAAGATTCAACAGTTAATTCACCACCAATCACAAGTAACACAATTATGATATTTCAAGTCCGCCTCCACTCATGAGGGAACCGCACATAGCATCACCTCAAGTGTTGGAGATGGGCGCTTCGAGATCAGTTTCAGGGATAGGACCAAGAGCTTTACAACTCAGATCAGGACAATTAGGGACCCACGCATCCTTCCAAAAGCTGACAGAGAGACCATTTTCAACTCTCCATTCGCACCCCTCAACCACATGCTTCCAATTCTTTTCGGTTCAAATATACACCACATCACCTCGACTCAACGGTTCAACCAAGTCGGAAAGCAACGGTTATACTTNTTTTCAACTCTCCATTCGCACCCCTCAACCACATGCTTCCAATTGTTTGCAATTCCTTTCCAGACTCTAGAAACATTGCCAGAAGTTTTGATTGAAGGAATAATGTCCGTACCACACTTATACTTCTGACGAAGAACTCTAACCCATAATGCATCCTTTTGATGAATGAGCCCCCACCCAAGTTTAGTCATAAACGCAGCATTCTGACTCTTCAAGTGGTGAATTCCCAACCCTCCACTTCCTCTAGGCTTGCAAACATTCTCCCAAGAAACCAAGTGAACCTTCCGTTTCTCCTCAGAGCCACCCCACACGAAACGCCTATTAGCCTTCTCAATATCGTTACATATGCTAATGGGAAGGTTCACAGTTTGCATGACATAGTTGGGTATAGCGGAAGTGACCGACTGCACTAAAGTAACTCTCCCAGCGAAGGATAAAGAATGACTTTTCCAACTAGTAAGTCGATTCTTCACTTTGTCTACAATGGCAACATAAGTGTGTTTTGTTGTTCTGCCATGAAGAAGAGGGACGCCTAGATACTTCCCAAGATCATCCGTAGCCTGAAACCCAAGCAAAGTGCTAAGCTCTTGTCTTCTATTATGGTTCACATTCTTAGAGAAGAAGACTCTTGTTTTGGCAGCACTAACCTTCTGACCAGAGCTTATACAAAAAATGTAACATCCTTATCTAATTAAGGATAACTCAAATACTAAAAATGAATTACAAGAGTTACACGGCCCAAAATTAAAAAAAAACAGGAACATAATACACGAGGCTCAGCCTCACATAAAGCCGCGCAGGGCCGTAATCAGATAACTGATAAAATAAAACTAGCTAACTTCACCTCTACAACAGCATCCAGCTTGAGCTCGACGGACTTGAAACCTGCACTAAGACACTGAAATGTTGTAGGGTGAGAATCTGGGGGATTCTCAGTAGGGTTTAAGTCCCTTTGCTTAAACCACGGTCCCCACTCAAACACTAACTTCTATCACAAGTTCACACATGCCATATTCTAAGCTGAAACAACTAGGGCACACAATCACATATTATCATGATTACTAACATTTAATTAACAACGTAATACTAATCAATCAAACTAGAATTAACTCTATCTCATCAATTGAACATACCCTTTCCAAACATTATAAAATACAAAATAGCTGGCGGTGACAGTCAAGTCAACCGATACCTCAAAGTAGGTAATTCCAGCACAAATGATAACACAACTGTATAACAAACGTACCCCAGGTATATAACAAACACACCAAATACCTCATTCATGTAATCATTCAAATAGCAATCACACAAATATAATCAACCACCATTTATAACAACATTTATACCAATATACATCATCTATATAATCATTCGTACAATCAAGGCTGGCGGTGACAATCGAGTCAACCAATACCCCGATCCGGGTAAACCAGCACAAGTGTCATGAACATAGATCAAGTGGTCATCTAGACCTTAGGCTTTCCAGAGCGTCCTCCGGCGTGCACAATCCAACAGCCTGTCACCTAAGGAATCCACCTTAGGCCATCCAATGGAATCCACCAAAGGACATTACCCAAATACTCATCGCGAGTAATGGGGAGGATCACACACCTCAGTGAATCATGACACGGTTCCAAGCATACAGCACATCAATCATAATATAACGATTATTCATAACCACTCATTCATCCATCTATTAACAATCCACATCATTCTTCTTTACATATAACTCACTTTAGTCATATACTCTTAAACATGTCACAACATAAACACAACCACATATTCTTTATTCATACTTCGCATATACATATCATTCTCTTATTCTCATACCTTCAATTATAAATATATCACAACTCACTTATAACTTATTCATTAATTCATCTATTGTCCAATTAGCATAATCAAATGCATAATTAGACACTAAAGTTAAATCCTTTATACCTTCTTTTGAGAATTAACTCAAGTTCTATCATTTATACTTCAACAACAACCATTCATGAAACACTATCATTTAAACATCTTTTACACACATTTCTCAAGTATATTTATCCAAAAACAAGTCTACAATGACCATACATGAAACAGGGACCAAACTGGAAATGACAAAACAAGATTCAGGGACCAAACTGTAATTTTACAAAACAGGGCAGAAAAGCTACGTTTTGGTCCCAAGATGCATACATACTCATTCCTAAACCCAACACTTGATTCTTAACAATTAACACATGATTTATACATCAAAACCCATTCATTTAACAACCCCAAACATGTTTAAGAAATTCATCAACATCACAAACCCTAACCCCCTTTTTACCCAATTCACAAACTAAGCATTTTCATGTTATATTCACATACAAGAACCAAAATCATGCAAGAAACCCATCTTCAACAACATCATCAATCTCAATCATCAATTTACCCAAATCTAGGAAAAACCCTAGAAAACTCATGGAAGAAGAGATGGGTTGAGTTGAGGAGAAAGAGATAACAAAACCCTACCTAAGAGATGACCCAAGCTTCAATCATGGACCTTGATCTTCTTGTTCTTCTCCTTCGTCTTCTTCTCCCTTTCTTCTTCTTCTTCTTCCCTCTTCCTCTTCTTTTCTCCTCCTCGTCTTTTTCTCTCTTTCTCTCTCTCTGTTTATAATTTATTTTAAAACACTCCCTATAACTTATATTCTTACCACTTTACTATTTCTCTTTCATTTTAATCCCTCCTATATTATTCATACTCACAAATTATTACTAATTATATTATTAAAACTTTCTAAATATTTCATTTTAGTCCCTTATAACACTCGGGTATTACAAAAAAGATCAAGACAGGACCTAATTATATCAACCTGATCAGAAGAAGCCTCCGCAAAGAGAATCAAGTCATCAGCAAAGAACAAATGGGAAACACGAGGACCAGTCCTAATGATCCCAATCGGTTTCCAGACACCACTATCCACCCTATCTTGAATTATATGAGCTAACCTTTCCATGCAAAGCACAAAAATGTAGGGAGAAATAGGATCACCTTGTCTTATCCCACGGGACGGACAAAAAGACGTAGTTTTATTTCCATTCCAAAGAACCTGCATCGAAGCCATTTTAAGACACATCATACAAATATCAATAAATTTACCGTCAAGTCCAGCTTCGAAGAGAGTCTCCCTCACAAATTCCCAATTTAACCGATCATATGCTTTCTCCAGATCAATCTTAACAGCCATAAATCCCCTCTTCCCCCTCATATTCCTCATCGAGTGGATGATCTCCTGGGCAACAACAATATTATCCGAACTATGCCTCCCAAAAACAAAACTGCACTGATTAGGGGAAACAATAGACGGCATAATCAATTTCAGCCTATTTGCCAGAATCTTCGTAACAATCTTATAAGAAATGTTACAGAGGCTAATAGATCTAAAATTTGAGAACACAAGGCGCCTGGATCTTCGGAATTAACACAATGAGAGTGAAGTCTTCCGATGGTAGTGAAGGGAATGAATTCAGTACTTTCCTCCTTATAGAGATTAGAGAAGAAATCCACAGCCATCCTCCATTTTTGCTGCCAAATTTCATCGCTTCTTCCCACCAACCATCCCAAAGTAAAACCCTTCTGCGTATACCATCAGAAAGTAAAAATTCCCATTTGCGGTGGCTGCCATTCGCTGGTCGGCATCGTTGCTTTACGTACCAGCGGAATCCCTGTTGAAGTGCTAATTTCATTGAGGTATATATATGTTCTTTCATTTTTAGTTCTATTCGTTTGATTCTTTGCCTTTTTGTTTTCTGCTTGGAACATGTAATTGTGTATGATAGGATGAAGGAAGTGACGAGGGTTCTTTTGTCTTGTATAATATTTTTCGATACCCGTTTGTTGCAACGCATCTTCCCGATTCAAATCGACCCATCTTTTCGGTTCAAATATACACCACATCGCCTCGACTCAACGGTTCAACCAAGTCGGAAAGCAACGGTTATACTTTTTTTGTTCCCCGTTTTTGTCCTATTTTCACTTTAATTTCATTTCTCTTACTTATAGATATAAATAGCAATAATTCAAATAACGTTCTTCTCTCAAATTCCCATGCTTCACGAATGTTCTTCTCTGTTCCTCCATCCATTGTGTTTGTGGTTTATGCCTTCGATTTCTTCCATGCTTGCTTGGACTTTAGTCTAATCACAGCAACTTTCGCAGTGGTTAGTTTGTCTTTTGGTCTTCACACTGATGCCTAAATTTTCATGATTGACTTTCTGATGTTTTAGGCAATTTTAGAATTTGGTGACAATTCTATTTGAAGTTTCTTTATTGACCTCATTTTACTTGCAAGTTGTTGTGTCCAATTTGTGTATTTATAAAGCTTGTTTCCCGGGTTTCCAAGTTGTTTGTCCGGTTTAAATTTGTGGACTGATTCCGGGATGTTTTTGGCACTCATTGAAGTTGGTTTTAATGATTTTAAAGTGCTGGTGGTGTATTTCTTTTGTTTTTCCATGTGTCTTTTCTGTCCTACTCTTTTAGTCATGCAATGGTGTCCTATATGGTCTTCTGTTGGTTCAATGGGTTGAGATTGAAGTGGAAATTCTATTCTGGCTGTTCTTTGGGAATGCATTCATNGTTAGAGAAAGCTAACTAGAGAGTGTAAAAGCACTCTTAACATTTTGTTTCTTCCCTCTTTCTTCAACTCATTTCAAATAAAAAAGGATAAACAATACAATTTGATCCCATACATGCATGAGTCTATAATTAATCTACTGGTGGAGAGAGAGCTAGTATTTCTTTTAGCAACATAACCTTAATATTTGAGCTCTAAAGAAACGGGTCCGTGAAAATTTGATCTAAAATCATTCTTTAGTTTTCCTTTTGGTAAATTATAACCTTGTATGTAAGATATTTAATTTATGAAAAAACAAGGTTTTGAGCCTATAAGACCTCACTCTTTCTCTCTTATATCTCTCTTTCATGCTAAATAAAAATTAAGAATAAAAACAAAACCAGAACTCTCTTTATGATTTATTCCTGGCGTGATGGCCATGAGCTATGTCACGACCCCCTCCAGGGGAACTCGTGACCGGCACAGACATGGGCTTATCCCAAGCCGTAAGCCTACCCACCATCAATGTATATATCAAATAGCATAACATTAAAATGATTACCCATGCTATAGATATATATACTCAGCAATACATAGACATTCATAATCTTATAATTCACATGCATACTTCCGTCAACCTTTCAAGTTAGAATATCATCAATCAATGCAACAATATCTCAAAATATCAAATGGAAGTACAACGTCAATCAATCTATTGCATTAGCGAGTCAAATAGAACAATAAATACACAACCCCGAATTGTCTTCCTAAGTGTTAGTGGAGCTGACACGCTAGAATTCAATACAACTTTACTCAAGAAGATCAAATGCCCACACAAACAATGATGCGGGTTTTCGGTTAGCTCCCGCTCGGAGCAGAAGTTGAGGCTAATCCTAGACCTGCATCTGAAAAGTTTTAAACAAAGGGTGAGTCGAAACTCAATGAGCGACCAACCCATCCCAGTCGTGGTGTAGGGCAACACCACGTAGGGAAATCGATCGCCAACAATATAAACACGGGCCAACAATAAACAATTCTTATAATAACATTCATTCACTATACCAAATCCAATAAGTAAAATAATATAAATATAATGGGAATTAGCAAGCAAAGGAGCCTCCACAACAAGGGAAAATCTTTTGAACCTTTATGATTCGATAGAACACCAAATTTCTATTGATTTGGGAAAACTTTGTAGAAATAATGGATTTTAAGAAAACTATTTTAAAGATTCATTTAAACAAAACAAAAGTTTGAAATAAAGAAAAATTTAGTTAAATAAAGTGATACGAGATTTTACCTTTTATTAAAACAAAAATTCAAATATGGAAAGCAAGTTATGAAATCCCCTTTACACATGGTATTTACTGACTTAAAGTTGATTAACAAGATCACTTAACCCATTTAAGATTTATAGCCATTAAAAAGTTCATGATCAAATTCTATAAACTTCTTGTGAGAAAAGGGTCATAACGAGTTTAAGAATAAAGTAAAACTATCATAACATTGAAGAGATTGTCTTGCTCAACATATTTTTGAAAATAAAACTTTAGTAAAGAGTTAGGATGCTTCTTGCAATCCTGATTTATAATAGAAATCTGGTTTTAAAACAAACAAAGAAGGGCTTATGCAAAATCGTGAAAACCTAGTCGACAACTATGTCCATAACATTCTCTTGTGGGATGAACAACAATAAGATAACAGTCCAATACTACTTTTCCAACACTCAAAGATAGTGAAAAATTAAATATCGATAATATTAATATTCAACATCATAAAATCGTCAATCTTTCTGCAATTGAAGTGTCGATTCAACCAATTTATACCCATAATAGGTTTATAGGCAAATAAAGTCTCAATGTAAACCAAGATTCAACAGTTAATTCACCACCAATCACAAGTAACACAATTATGATATTTCAAGTCCGCCTCCACTCATGAGGGAACCGCACATAGCATCACCTCAAGTGTTGGAGATGGGCGCTTCGAGATCAGTTTCAGGGATAGGACCAAGAGCTTTACAACTCAGATCAGGACAATTAGGGACCCACGCATCCTTCCAAAAGCTGACAGAGAGACCATTTTCAACTCTCCATTCGCACCCCTCAACCACATGCTTCCAATTCTTTTCGGTTCAAATATACACCACATCACCTCGACTCAACGGTTCAACCAAGTCGGAAAGCAACGGTTATACTTTTTTTGTTCCCCGTTTTTGTCCTATTTTCACTTTAATTTCATTTCTCTTACTTATAGATATAGATAGCAATAATTCAAATAACGTTCTTCTCTCAAATTCCCATGCTTCACGAATGTTCTTCTCTGTTCCTCCATCCATTGTGTTTGTGGTTTATGCCTTCGATTTCTTCCATGCTTGCTTGGACTTTAGTCTAATCACAGCAACTTTCGCAGTGGTTAGTTTGTCTTTTGGTCTTCACACTGATGCCTAAATTTTCATGATTGACTTTCTGATGTTTTAGGCAATTTTAGAATTTGGTGACAATTCTATTTGAAGTTTCTTTATTGACCTCATTTTACTTGCAAGTTGTTGTGTCCATTTTGTGTATTTATAAAGCTTGTTTCCCGGGTTTCCAAGTTGTTTGTCCGGTTTAAATTTGTGGACTGATTCCGGGATGTTTTTGGCACTCATTGAAGTTGGTTTTAATGATTTTAAAGTGCTGGTGGTGTATTTCTTTTGTTTTTCCATGTGTCTTTTCTGTCCTACCCTTTTAGTCATGCAATGGTGTCCTATATGGTCTTCTGTTGGTTCAATGGGTTGAGATTGAAGTGGAAATTCTATTCTGGCTGTTCTTTTGGAATGCATTCATTTTTATTTCCTCCATTGTTTTATGTTGTTTTAATGTCTCAAATTGGTGTTGTGTCCTCCATGCAATTTTTGTTGGAATACATGTAAGCTGATGATTATGCGCCACCTGTCACATTTTTTTTCCTTCATCAGCTACGTTCTCACATGCTTGCTTCCAGCAGGATAGAGGATAGGTTTTTTGTACAGCTAGCATAGTTTTCTAGAAAGATTCTTCGGTTAGTTACATTGGGATTTGTACATTCTTTTCTGGGTCCCAATATTCCTTATTCTTTCATTTTTTTCCTCAATGTACATGTGTATATAAGCTTCTTTTACATGAATGAAAGTAGCTTTTTCGCTCATATTTGCTAGATTTGTCATGGTATCAAAGCCAGGTTGGCTAAAATACCTACTGCTTGTTACCCTATTTTGCATTCATGGCGGCTACTGGCGTTTCTATGACTTCCCCTACACCAGTTTCCTCTACTCCGGTGAAGGATACGAGCACAGAGAGCTATCCTAAAGATCCTTACTACATACACCCATCAGACAATCCTGGGCTTCATCTTGTGTCTAACCCTCTCACCTTGACTAACTACCTCATGTGGAAATGCAGCATGGAGATCGCACTGACTGCGAAGAACAAGTTCTGTTTTGTTGATGGTACCTACAAGATGCCAGAGGACCCTGCGTCAGAGTTATATACTCGATGGATTCATGTGAATTCCATGGTTGTTTCTTGGCTCATCAATTCTATGTCCAAGGAACTTGCAGAAACCTACATATACACTAAATCAGCACGACAGCTGTGGGTAGACCTAGAGGAGAAGTTTGGAGAAAGTGATAGACCTCAGATATTCAATCTGAAGAAGAAACTGGCTACTCTGTCTCAAGGTAATGATTCTTTAGCTCTTTACTCTAATAAGCTGAAGAAGCTTATGGATGAACTGAACTGTCTTGAACCCCGTCCTAAATGCACTTGTGGGAAGTGTACCTGTGATATTTCACGTAGATTAGATGAGATTTATAATGCATCTGATGTTATGCAATTGCTGATGGGACTTAATGAAACTTATGATGCTATAGTAAGTAGTATTCTCATGCTGGAAAATTTACCTGCCTTTAACAAGGCTTACTCTATGGTTGCACGAGTTGAGAAACAAAGAATAGTAAATGTTAACAATTCTGGGGTTGTAGAGGCTAGTGCTATGATGGTTAAGACATCTAACAGTAAGGGGAACATGAGTAAAAATGCTTTTAAAAAGAAAGACAGTACCAAAAAGGATGATAATAGGCAATGCACTCATTGTGGAAAACAAGGTCATACTGAGGACACTTGTTTCAAGAAAAACGGATATCCTGATTGGTATAATGAGAAATACCCTAATGCAAATAGAAAGAAGCCAACATTTGCATATGCTAATGCTACTAACGATAGTGTGCCTCTTGAGTCTGATTCACATTCCCAGGATCATGATAACAACTACATTGCTGAGATTTTTCAGCGTGAGCTTCAAAAGTTCATGAAAGGCAAGACAGTCATTCATGAAGATACTCCTGTCAATGCAAATGCTACTTTCTTCACTTCAGATTTTGCAGGTACACTCTTGACTGATTTTTCCAATACTGTTTGGATAGTGGATTCAGGTGCATCCAGTCATATCTGTAGTCAAGAAAAATTATTGTCTAATGCGAGAAATCCAACAGGGAAAAATGTTGTTTATTTACCAGATGGTTCTGAGAGATTAGTTTCTCTTATAGGAGATGTGCATTTAAATGACAACCTCATTCTGCATGATGTGTTATTTATACCTGGTTTCTCTTGCAACCTTATATCCGTGGCAAGACTGTGTAATGCACATGTACAAGTTTTATTTCACAAGAGTGGTTGCATCCTGCAGGACCTCATGAATAATCGGACACTAGGGGTAGGGAGACTTAAGAAGAACTTATATTTGCTAAGGACTGGAGACATTAAGTACTTCCCTGATGTGTCAGTGAGCAAGGAACAGGATTATGTGATGGCTGTGGTGACTTCAGAAGTTTGGCATGCAAGGATGGGAAGATGTTTGTAGGACTTGCCATTTGGCTAAGCAAACTCGTTCAGTTTTCCATTCTAGTACTTCTGTTACTAATGCTACTTTTGAATTAATCCATGTGGATGTTTGGGGACCTTATAAGCAACCTAGTTTATCTGGTGCACGTTTTATGCTTACTATAGTAGATGATTTTTCAAGAGGGGTTTGGACATACCTTATGCAATCAAAGACACAAGTGGCTAACTTATTGGAGAATTTCTTCAATTTTGTTAAAAATCATTTTCATACTCAAGTTAAAGTGGTTAGATCAGATAATGGCAGCGAATTTGTTAACCAAACATGTCCTAATCTGTTTTCTAACTTGGGAATCGTGCACCTCGAAGTTGTACACACACACCACAACAGAATGGTGTGGTGGAAAGGAAGCATCGTCATTTGCTTCAAGTAACTCGAGCATTGCTTACTCATGCAGGTTTACCACATAAATTTTGGGGTGAGGCACTTCTCATGGCTACTTACTTGATTAATCGATTACCAGCAGCTAATTTACACTGGAAGACTCCATATTCTATCTTAAATGGGAATGATCCAGATTATACAAACCTCAGGGTTTTTGGCTCTGTGTTATGCCACTAATGTGAATCCTTTAAAGGGCAAACTTGATGATAGAGCTCGAGAATGCATTTTTATTGGTTATGTTTCTGGTACTAAGGGGTATAAATTGTATGAGTTAGCTACTAAGAAAGTTTTTTTGTCAAGGGATGTTCAGTTTTATGAGAAGAATTTTCCTATGCAGCAAACTTTTACCTCAGATGACCAATGTCTACCTTTACCAATTGAAGAAACTACAGTTTCAAATCTGGACTCTCTTGGTTCATCACCTATACTCACTCCCATACTTACCCCAGATGTACATACATCCTCCACTCATATGCCTTCTCCATAGTCCTTTTCATCTTCTTCTCGAGCACCAGAAATCAGTTGCTCACCTACTCACCAGCCACCACCTACAGAAACAGAACCACTTCGGAGAAGTACTAGGATTTCCAAACCCCCTGGATGGATGTCAGATTATGTATCTTGTACATCCACTGCTGCTTTTCCTAAACTTTCACCCCAGTATATTGCTTTCCTTGCTGCTGTTCACAACATAAAGGAACCTTCTTCTTACCATGAAGCTCAGCACATCAAAGAGTGGCAGGATGCTATGCAGCTCGAGTTGACTGCATTAGAGAATAACCAGACATGGTTTATGGTCCCATTACCACCTAACAAGAAACCTATTGGGTGTATGTAAGTGGGTATACAAGGTGAAACTGAAACAGAATGGTGATGTGGAAAGATACAAAGCTCGCTTAGTGGCGAAAGGATACAATCAAGTTGAAGGAATTGATTATATAGATAGTTTTTCACCTGTCGCAAAACCTGTTACAGTGAGGTTATTATTGGCTTTAGTAGCTGTTCATGGCTGGCCTTTACATCAACTTGACATAAATAATGCTTTTCTTCATGGATACCTCCAAGAAGATGTTTACATGACACCTCCTCCTAACTATGCAACTCTTTCACAGGGTTTAGTTTGCAAGTTAAAGAGGAGTTTATATGGCCTCAAGCAAGCCTCGAGGCAATGGAATGTGGAGTTGACCAAAAGGTTAAATTTGATTGGTTTCACACAGTCAGATTTTGATCATTGTTTATTTACTATGAGACAGGGTGCTATCTTTACTGCTTTAATTGTGTATGTTGATGACATACTCATTACAAGCACTTCTCTTGCTCAAATTACCAAGATCAAGGGGTTTCTGCACAAACAGATTACCATCAAAGATTTGGGAGAGGCTAAGTATTTCCTTGGGCTTGAGATAGCTCGCTCTGCTAATGGTATATATATTAACCAACGGAAATATACTCTTGATATGCTTACTGAAGCAGGATTGGTTAATGCTAAACCAGAAAGTGTTCCAATGGTTAAATGTGCAAAGTTTTCTTCTTCAGAAGGACCCAAGTATGCTAACGTTGAACAGTATAGAAGGCTAGTTGGGAAACTTCTGTATCTTGGTTTCACAAGGCCTGACATCACTTATGCGACTCAGCAGTTGAGTCAACATGTTCAGGAACCTCACCAAGTTCATTGGAATGCTGCTATACGTGTTCTCAGGTACCTGAATACTAATCCTTCACTAGGATTGTTTTATCCTGCTGCATCTTTTGTCCAACTTACAGCATACTGTGATGCTGATTGGGCAGCATGTCCAACTACACGCAAATCACTGACTGGATGTTGCGTTTTTCTTGGTGATGCTTTGATCTCTTGGAATGCTAAGAAGCAACCTACAATATCTCGCAGCTCAGCAGAGGCAGAGTACAGAAGCTTGGCTACCACAGTGTGTGAACTACAATGGATTGACTACATTTTGCAGGGTTTCTCTACTACTGTTCCTCGTCCTATCACGGTCTGGTGTGACAATCAGGCTGCGATTCATATTGTCGAGAACCTAGTTTTTCACGAGCGCACCAAACACATCGAGATAGATTGCCATTTGGTGCGCAATCAATTCAAGTCTGAGTTCATTTCACAAAGCCTTTGGATACAGTCAAGTTTCCTAAATTAGTGTCCAAGTTGGGTCTTGTTGCTCTTCACCCAGTCCCAACTTGAGGGGGGGCTGTTGGAATACATGTAAGCTGATGATTATGCGCCACCTGTCACATTTTTTTCCTTCATCAGCTACGTTCTCACATGCTTGCTTTCAGCAGGATAGAGGATAGGTTTTTTGTACAGCTAGCATAGTTTTCTAGAAAGATTCTTCGGTTAGTTACATTGGGATTTGTACATTCTTTTCTGGGTCCCAATATTCCTTATTCTTTCATTTTTTTCCTCAATGTACATGTGTATATAAGCTTCTTTTACATGAATGAAAGTAGCTTTTTCGCTCATATTTGCTAGATTTTTCAATTTTCACTCAAATAGGTTAAAAACAATTGATATATAGATAGATAGACATAGTCGGGTTAAAGAAAAACTAGGTGAATCTATAAATGGGCATGCTTCAAATTCACAATTAGATATTTAGCACTCTGTTTTTATGTGTGTTCCAATGGCCAGGAAAGAATAAGTTTTCTTGAATTGTAGTTATCTCATCAACAAGAGAAAAGGGAGTAGGTTCGTATAATCAATTCATAAGGCCTAGGAAACGATTTAAATAGGTTTAGATAAATAAGTTTCGCCTCGATTGATGTTTAATCTCATGTATATATGCATTTTTAGTCCACAAAAACATTCAAGTTTTTGTGCATATATGTATAACATAAAGAAGGTGTTTTAGATTATACAGTGCCTGAAACAATGAAACTCTGCCAAATAATTAATTTAGTTAACTCAATCAATTAATTAATATAGTTATAACTCTTCATGAAGGAGATATCTTTGTCTTCCTTCAGCAGTCTAATTCGAGCGGCAGTGATAGTTAGAAAACTGGATTATGTCTTGCATATTGGCTGATGAACCTGGATTTGGCCGGAGGGCTTTACCTGGTTCGATGAAGCAACTTTGGGTCAGAAGTCGCCTGCAAGATAATGAATGCACAGGGATGACCCTGCAATTCACCTCCGATGCTTAAGTCAGTAAGAGTTTTTGCACAATAATTAGTGTAGGATAGATAAAGTGCGTACGTTTTTCCAGTGTGAGGGGCTTGCCTTTTATACTGGTGGAAGGTGATCTCCTAAGACCCAGATATGGTTGATTATCTGATTGTAATCTTAACTGACTTGGCTGATTCGGTTATGATCTTCAGGGAAATCTTAACCGATTGTAATCCTAACTGATCTGGCAGTTAAGATAGGGAGCAAGTCGTTATTCAATGGAGGAGTCGTATGGAGATTAATCCCTTCCTGGTTCCTGATTGCCGTAGTAGTGACTCCTTTTACGTCTTTCCGTGAACGCCTAGTTGTTGGCGCTCTCGCCTGACGTAGGACATTTGGCGCCTTCACTGTCGTAGGACTCTTTTGGCGCCTTGACGTAGGACTTTTGGCGCTCTCACTGTCGTAGGACTCTTGAGGCGCCTCGACGTAGGACTTTTGGCGCTCTCACTGTCGTAGGACTCTTTGGCGCTCTCATTGACGTAGGACTCTTTGGCGTTCTCACCCAGGTGATCCCTTCGTTGGGCTTTGAACGCCTATGCTCCAGGTCCTCTGAGCCTCCAACTTATTGGGCCTATTATCACTAGTCCTAACAAAAGGAGTGGAGCTCTGTCCCCACCAGTGGAGTCCCTACCAGGGGCGTTGTCATTCTTACGCTGCTTGTCGTCGTTGACGCTGAGGTTGCCTTTTAGGATCCATGATCATTTTGATGAGGCGTCCCGGGCGTTAGCGCCATATGTTGTGCTTTGGTCTGTAAGGCGTTACTTGTGTAGGCGCCACTCCGAGTGGCTTTGATTGATATCAACGCCATCTGACCCTGTCCTTTCACATCCCTCGCTGTCGTTTCGAGTCTGTGCGTCAGGCTCATAGTGGCCACGTGTCAACACGCGATTCACCTATCCTTCATCATGATGGCAAATCATGGACCGAGGGGGGCGCATTTAATGCGGCGCTTCGATTTTCGTGAAAAGTTTCAAAAAACCGCCATTTCTCCTCTTTCTCCCCCTCACTTTGGCATTTTACACTTTGAAACTTCTTTCTCCTCCGTATTCTCTCTGTATTTCCAAGCTTTCCGACTTGGTTCGCCTCCCTCGTCCTCCTGCTGTGCTGTTGCTGTTGCTTTGTTATCTCCGGCAAGCGTGTTCGGGATTGCCTGGTAAGTGATTCATCATTACCTTTCGTCATTCTTTTTTGAGCTTTTGGGTTTAGTCCAATGTTGCCCATTATGTTCTTCATGTTCTTTGCAGCGTTCTTCAAACTTCGCTTCGTGAATTTCTTCCAATCCACCAACATTTATGGATTTCGACAAATGTAAGTTTTTCTCTTCTCAAAACTTCTACTGCTTTTTGTTACTTGTTTCCTTTTCATTCTGGATTGGGTCTGGTGATCAACCACAACTTGCCAAGGGTTTTCCTCCCCCTTTTTTGCTGGTGGATGGAGATACAATCTCCGAGAAATGTACTGAACTGGTCCCTGTTTCCACAGCTGCTGGAAACAAGGTGGTTCCTGAGTCGTCAGCGCCTGAGACGTCAGCGCCGACGAGGTTTGCTTCCCCCACGGAAAGGATTGGCGGTGACGCCGTGGACTCCTCTTCTTCGACCTCTACAGAGATTCGAGAGATGTTGTCTCCGGACGAGGCGTCAACGGATGAGGAACGTTCAATGGTCCAAGCTGCAGCCCCTGTATGGGCGTCTATAGGAGATGGTAATCCGCGGCAGACAATCTGCGGGGAGGAGGTTGATTTCCTTACTTATCCAGATTGGTTTCTCTCTTCCAATAAGGGTCTCGCTAAAACCCCTTGGGTCAAGGGCGCCGTCGAGACCGTGCCCTGTGGTCCTGATAGGGCTGAAGTGATGAGGAATGCGCGTCCCGTCGTCGATTGGCGTCGCCAAAATCTTGATGAGAAGGTACAACAAGGCCATTTGGACCAAACCAATGACGCCATTAGAGAATTCTGGTCTTGGCTGTTGGAGATTGTGCCCTAGGGCCAATCATTTTATAAATATGT
>QANZ01030405.1:0-18219 GCA_003254925.1 Chamaecrista fasciculata | reverse complement strand
AAAAAAAAAACAAACAAGCAAACAAAAACTTAAAATTCATTCCAAGAATGAAGAACAAAAACAAAATATACAAGTAATTAGTCAAACACAGGCAAAGGCACTAGCTTTTGTGAAGCTTTGCTTTACAGTCGTGAGAAGAATGCAAAACGAATTTGAATCCTCTCATATAGTGTGGTTATGTGAAGAGTGAAGAAAAAGATAATCAGAAAACAGTTAAATACAGAAGAATATAACCAAAGGAGTAAAATTATATAAATTGGTCATAGAAAGATACACGAGTCGACAACTCCATATTTGAAAGTCATGGAACCAATACATTTTAGTCCTTTGGTCCCTACAACTTACTCTTTATAAAATAGGGAGCAAAAGTATTCTTGATACCATCAAAGTATGGGGTCAGTTTCAATTGTACCCTTAAAATTTTTGGCATAATTATACCTCCAATCTTTTCTTTTGTGTCAATTATACCCCCAATTTAGGACTACGAATGACTCAAATATAAAATATTGGGGGTACAATTGACCCAAAAAAAACAAAACTGACCTCATACTTTAGAGGTACCAAGAGTACTTCTTCGTAAAAAAGGGATTAAATTGTATTGTCTCCACGACTTTCAATACTGAAATATGTAAGCTAGACTTTCAAAGATTGAATTGTTAATTCATGTATTTTTCAAAGAACAAGTTATATGTTTACTCTAAAGTCTAAAGCAACATCAACTACCAAGAACGGTGTACCATATCATGTCATTCAACATGCAAATAAACACAGAAACATCAAGATATCATGCAATGCAATAATATATCTATATTATATTATGTAATATCTAACAATGAACTCAGCAAAAATGGATGAAACTGTTACAAAATTCACTAAGCTGCTCCCTACTAGCAAATTGTACTGAAACAAAGTAAACATATAATAATTGAACATTTCCCTGGGTTTCCTCATGATAAACAACACTTATCTGTGAAGGGCTAATCTCGTGGGATTTTCACGCCTTCAATCAAATTTAACAGAAGAGAACAAGTAATGGACGAACCAGAATGACGAGAGGAACCCCACAGTGCCTGTAGCCAGCATGATTGCCAGAACCATGCCGAGTGAGTATCCCAAGTAGAGTGTTGCAGACACAGGTCCACTCAGACTCTTGAGATCAAACACAAGATAGTTTATGGAGTACAAGAAGATGTATATGGCGACCGAACCGGAGGCGAAAAATGATTTCCACCACCATTTCCAGTCCTCCACACACAGATGCATGTAGGTTAGAACTAGGGACACTTCAGCACAGACCACCACAAGAAGGATCATAACAATGAAGAGGAACCCAAAGACATAGTACACACGGCCCATCCAAATACTGGACATGATGAAGAAAAGCTCAATGAAAAGTGTACCAAATGGGAGTGTGCCAGCTCCTAGAACTAACAACCATGAAGGGTATTTTTGTGGTGGGATTTCCCTCGGAATTTGATTGGTTCGAACCGGGTATTCGATATGAGGTGCCCTAGCTCCAAAGTAGCCACCAATAAGGGTAAGGGGAACCGAAATGCAAAACCAAAGCAGGATTAGTATGACAAAGAGCGAAAATGGTATGGCTCCTGTGCTGTTGCTTCTCCACAGAAGGAAATTCAATGTTGTGAGGATTAAAAAGGCAATGCCAGGGAAGAAACAAGCAGCCCTCCATGCTACAGACATCCAGCCTTTGGGATCGCCGAAGCCGATAGTCCTCCATAGACGAACCGCGACATAGCCAGCTGCAATACCAAGTATCAGATAGAAAAATATCATACCTGTGATGAGTGTTCCACGAGAGGCTGGTGACATGAATCCGAGTGCAGCAAACAATATAGTCACCACAGCCATCCCAAGAATCTGAACTCCATCACCAACCAATATGCACAAGAAGGAAGGGTTGGATGGAGCACGGAAGACGTCTCCCACAACAAGCTTCCAACCGGACAATTCCTCGTTCATCTGCGCTTGAGCCTCCTTATCGAGCTCCTCGTATCGGGTCAGATCCCTCCGGACAGTCCTCAGGAAGATCAGAAGAACAATGCCAGCAAGGAAAGTGATGACCATAAGCGAATTGAGGATTGAGAACCAATGAACTTTGGCACCCTCCATCTTCAAGTAGGCATCCCATCTAGAAGGCCACTTGATGTCACTCTCCTCAAAGGTAACCTCATAGGTGAAGGCAATTGGCTGGCCTTCTTTGATAGGCATTGCCACAGTGGAAGGATCACATTTGATAGGTGATGGGTATTTGCCATACATTTTCAGATTCTTAACTGAATCAGCATTGTGCATAACACTACAAGGTATCACCTCAAATCCAACAACCATATATCCAGGCACATCATCTGATCCACCCTTACCAATGGTAGGGATAACTTCGGCCGCGTCGCCGGTTCCCATCACACGAGCCACATTGGTCTCCTCATACTTATGAACAAGCACATTAAACTTCAAATGGTTAAACAAATAATACACATCTTGAATCTTAATACCAACAGGGTACCCTGTCCATCTCAAAAAGTATCCCTCCTTCTTTGTAAACCGAATTGCAGGCAAATTATCAAGAATCAAATTAACCTGATACATCTCATCAATCCTCTCCTTCAAGATCTTGAACTGATCTGCCGACAATGAATCCACCCGACACAAGAAAACCTCAGACTCGTTCGTGTACATCTTGAATTTGTAAGGAGAGTTCTCGATCCGATCCCCCATAAGGAGCTCACCGAGATTCTCAGCACTATCCTTAACACCACCCTCAGGCTTGCAAAATGGAAGACTGTAATAGCTAAATGGCATTTCAGTATCAATGGAAGTCAGAGAATTCACCTTCACCGACAATTCATCCCCAATCACATACTTGTGGGGATAACTTCCTGGGAGGTAGAATCCATATCCGGATTGAAATACCAAGCAGAAAGCCAAAACCCACAGCCTAAAACGATCACACAAGTCCATTTTCGGACGATTCATGGTGGATTCGCACCAGATCTGAAAGAACCAGAGCCAAAAACAAGATCAGAGTTGAAAAAATATAAAAAAGACGCAAGGTTTAACCAGCTACTATCAAAGAAACTCAAGATTTAAAATCTAAGTACAGCGAAAACAACAGAAGCAAAATGAAAGTATGTTAATGATTTGCATGGGCGTGTAAATCTCACAGACCTTGTGCGAAGAACGGGAAGAGAGCGAGGAATCTCAGAGGAGAGAAGATGTGTGTGGAAATTAGCGCATAAAACGACGATATATGAATGTGGGGATTGTGGGAATCTGATTTATATGAATGGGAAAAACTAAAAAGGAAGGCTTTGAGAGAGAAGAAGAAGAATGTAGATTTATTTATATATTTTGTTGAGGGAGCTTGTCACAGCGGTGAGACGGGGAAAGAGGAAAGTTTCGGCGTTAAAGTTGAAATCACCATAATGCACCTGTAATCAATAAGTTAAACCAAATAGTCAATCTAATTAACGCTCTATGAAGCATGCCCACTTTATTTTGGGGGCGTGTCACCGTGTTAGATACGTGTCACCGTGTCAGACACGTGTCAGTGTCCGACACTCGTACGACAATGACACGACACATATTCATAAATTTTAGAATATAAATTAATTTTTGATAATTTTAACATGACATACAAGAGAAAATAATAATATATATGACATATATAATTAATAGAAATTGTAATTTTTAATTTTTTTATTAAAAATTACGAATATTTAATTATTTATATATATAAATATATGCCGTGTCGTGTCGCGTAATTTTGAGAGTTTGACGTGTTGCTGTGTCCGTGTCCGTGTCGTGTCCCGTGTCCGTGTCAGTGTCCATGCTTCATAGTTAACGCTTTAATTTTTGGCTAAAGTGCACTTTTGGTCCAATAACTTTGGCAAATATTTCAATTTGGTCTCATAACTTTTTTGTTGCAATTTTAGTCTCATAACTTCTGAAAACGTTTCACCGTTGGTTCCAAGCTGATTTTCATCCATTTTTTGCCGTTAAAGATTATATGACATACTGAGTTGAATGATGACATCACAAATATGGGTGAAGTGGATTTAACGACAGATAATGGATGGAAATTAGTTTAGGACTAGCGGTGAGACATTTTCAAAATTTATGGGATCAAAATTGTAATAAAAAAGTTACGGGACCAAATTGAGACCTTTGCCAAAGTTATGGGACTAAAATTGCAACAAAAAACGTTATGGGACCAAATTGAAACCTTTGTCAAAGTTATGGGACCAAAAGTGTACTTTAACCTTAATTTTTTTAATAAATTAACAATTTGACTTTTGAAAGATCCTCAAATTGACAATTTGATCTTTAAAAGATTGAAATATATAGTTTAGTTCTTGAAAGATCAAAACGATATATTAATTAGTCATTTATATGGACTAAATAATATATTATTTTAATCTTTCAAGAACTAAAAAATATATCATTTTTATGATCAAAAACTAAATATATATTTTAATCTTTCAAGGGACTTAAAAGTCGTTTGGTGATCTTTGATAAACCAAATTGTTAATTTACTGTCTTAATATTTTTTTTTCTCACTGTCTACTTCTGCTATTGCTTGTAGTAGTGCCAAACAAATCAAATGTCTTCGTACCTCTCACGTGTTCATTGTGGAAATAGTTCATTTCAATGATTCAATCAATATCTCATTTTGATCATCAAGGTGAATCTTATATTTACATTTAATTTTATTTTATTTATTTTATATGGTTAATTTAAAATATGATTGAGTCTAATTTGTGTTATCTTGAATTTGACATTTGGATTGGACTTTGTTTTGGATGAAAGTAACCATTAATTTTTCTTTATAAATAAAAATTAATCATTTATTTATTTTTAATTTGTGACAAAGAATAAACATTTTCTTTTCAGTCAAGAAAAATATATATATATATATATGACAAAGAAATCATTTAACTCAATTGTTCAAGTCAGAGATAATGACAAAATCAAATAAAATCATATTTTGAATTAATGATAGAACAAAATTGAACAAAAAAAAATTGAGTACCAACAATAGTTTGATGTAGTGACTAATAAACTACACTTTAAGTAAGAGAATCCAACTTCGATTTTTATAATCAACATTATTGGAAGGACTTTAATTGCTTTCTACTTGACTCAAATATGATTAGTTTTCACTTAGACAGTTATATGGATAGGTTGGGGAAATATTAGAATTTAGTGGCAATATTAATATTTAAATTTTAATACCTAATATTTTGGTGTTATAAACAATTACAAATATATATATATAACATATGTAAATATTAATGTTTAAAAACTAGGTGACAAACTGAAATTAACTGTGTTACAATAGCTCACATGTGGTCATGTGCTATCTGTAGTTGAAAATCATATCTATTATTTTTACCATATTAAAAAAAAACTGACAAATAAATTGTAGAAATTAAGTCAAATACAAGTATGACCAAAAGAGTAATTTACTCAAAACAAAAGAAAAAAAATAAGTGAAAAATCTGGATGGTCAGTGATAACTAAGAACTTGAAAGGTATTAGTTTGTGATTCTGTTTAATTACAGGGATAGAAGTGGCATTGGAAGGTATTTATTTAGATTTGACCAAAGGCATATTGCTTCTGTAATGGTAAAGTAGGCAAGTAGCAATAACTTAGATCTAACTCTTCATGACAAAGTGGAATATCGCTTCTATACGAATAAAGGAACTATAGCTTAGATCTAAGAAAAAGTGATTGTATTGTTTTTATTAGCTTAAAATACAGCAAAAACAAATACATCACACCTACCATTATTCCATGTTTCTTTCTCTTTTCTTCTTTTTGCTACCATTATTCTATGTTCTTGTTTCTTTTATATATATATATATATATATATTAAGATGAGTTAAATCTTGAAAACTCTAGAATTAGGACATGCTTCAAAAGTCAATTAACATTTAAAGAGATACTTACTGATTGTCAAACGGCAAAGTTCACATGGATAGTGGAATTCAAAATCAGGATCTTGTAAATTATGAGTAACCTCTTTACTAATTGAACCAACTTCTCTTTACTAATTGAACCAACTTCTTCCCTGTTTCTTTGTTACAAGAGCTTAATGCAAAAGACACAGTTTCAGGGCAGCATCATTCATAGGGTATCTAGGGAAATGAAATACCACATGGATTTGAGAGAATCAGACTATCAATTTCAATACAGACAGGTCTCTTAAACACAATCACATGTCCTCTTAAAAGTTTCCAGGACTGACTATTTCTTTATTTTTCTAAAAGTAAAATAAAATGTATATAGAAGGATTGAAAATAGTGAGTGATTCTAGAGGCAAATGACAATTATGCCACATTATGCTAAAGTACTGTACAGCCAGCCACAGAAATTAAATAACTTGGTGTACTTCATAAAACTACAACAAATGGCATCTAAAACTAGCCTTTTGCACCTAGTCCTCTTGACTTGGGCATCCTAACGGCAGCCAATGGAGCAGTAATGCCTTGTGAATCTTTGCCTAGTCCCATGCCTTCAACAAAACCCATCTTTGCCATCATCTTTGATCCAAAGCCTTTAGTATGCTTTTCAAATGTGCCAATACTTGAAGACCTGTTCCTTGCTGACTCAGCTACGTTTCTCTCTGGCGGTGGCTCAGATGGGTTGCCGGAGAATTCCACGCCCAAACCGAGTGATTTTGGCCTTTGGACAACTTCAATCGGCTCTGCCATACCTTGACCATTTTTCCCCAATCCTCCTCCACCTGTGTATCCCATTTTTGCCATCATTTTGGATCCAAAACCAGTAGTGTGCACCTCAAATGAACCTATGTTGGCCGAGCTGGTGGCTACGTCCTTCTTATTAGTGCCATCAGTCTCTTCCGAATCCATGGCTGTAACCTGTACAGTTTCCAAATTTATTAAGCCACTTGGTATAAATGACACAGGTTGACTAGCATATGAGACTTTTTGTCCACTTCTTTTCTTGTCCTTCATTTTGCCACTGCCTTGGGTAGCTGGGTGCCTTGATGTATTGTTCTGGGAAGACTGGCGCTCACCATTCTTAGAATTTTTCTTCCCCAGTTTCCTATTTCTACTTACTGACTTATCATTCATAGAGTCAATGACAGAAAAGTCAGCATCTTCATCATCAGCTCCTATCAACTGAAAATCATATAACACTCAGTATCAACCACTACAACATGCAGATATATCCAAATGTTGAACAATGTAAGTATGGTCAAAACTTCAACTCAAAGGTTCTAACTCTAATCTAATCTCATTATGCTGCAAAACTACATTTATATGTCTGTGTAGGATATGCATGTAATGAATATCAAGATGCAATTAGTAATGCTACATAACCTTTTCTAAGCGTTGTCTACCACTTGAAGACGGCATGGATGTGGACTGCGTTCGCAATAGGGTAACAAATCTGAAACCACAGATTATTTGTAACAGTTATGACCCTAAAATCTGCATTTGCAAAGAAGGAATGGGACAATTATCACCTCTTTTTTCCAGAACCTTGGCAGCTACTCCGCAAGTTATAAACTGCTGCCAATCGTTGTACCTGAGATCAAATCAAACCAAACAGTGACCAATACTCTTAGACCAACAGACATCAAACAAGATAGGGAAAAAATTAATATTTTTTCTAAAAAAAAAGGGTAAGAAAGCCTCGCTACAGGGCTAGGATTTATTTAAGTTAATAGGACAAATGAGTCAATGCCCTTGAGTGATTCATGATAGTTTTTCTTCCTGTTAAATTTCCCATAATTTTAGTACACCGAATTGATTATCTACATTCCAGGGCTTAGGTTGGACCATACCATTAACTTGCATGGAAAATTATTCATGTCATTCAGAGGATAGTAAACTCAAACTGACTAATTGTGATGGACACCCAACAGAAAGTTTAGCAAAAAGAAACAAACAGAAAACAAACAAAGTAAAATACCTGTGCACAATCCCGAGAATGCATAGGCTGAAAAGAAAACATGTCTACTTCCTCCAAAACTATCTGCTCTAGTTTCTACACAAAGAGGAGAAAAAAAATTAAAAAGAAGTTGTACTGATAATCAGACATGCGATCTTCGATGATTTGATAGAATTCTTTATTTATTTTTACCTCATGAAAATCATAAGTAACTAAAATCTGCATGCTAATATTCTGTGCTAACACTTACAATAAATAAAATGAATAAGAACATCTTAGATGGTCTTATGATTTCTCTGTTGCAACTCTAACAAACTGATATGCAAATGCAGGAAATAATGTGCTTATACTTGCATGCTTGTGTAAGTTCTCTCATGCAACTTTTGATTCCGATGGTATTTCATTGAAGAATAATGCAAACAGCTAGTGTGCAGAATATGCATATTACATACAAACATCTAAACTGTCAGACCCAGAATTTTTCAAACACTTCAAAGTTTCCAGATATAAAAGAACAATAACAAAAAGTCAGGCAAAATTATAAAGCTTTTTCTTGTCATTTCAATTTGTTCAAAACTTCATAGTCACTAATCCCAGTACTAGAGTTTCACATAATTGCATGGTGAAAGTGCAGGAAACAGACTTAGGTGGAGGCTCACCAGATCTAGGAGACAGGTTTATAGAGCCAAACATTGCATATGACAAATTGAATTTAGTATTACAAAAGGGATCAAATATTGAAACAAGCAATTACAGAAAAATCATGTCAATCTAAAGTGAAGAGATGGTGTGTAATGGACATAATGTAGCAAAATTAATCAAGGGATGATATTAGAGATTAAAAAAATAAATAAATTCTTATTTTCCCTTACCAAGTTAATTTGCTCAAGATCAACACCGCGACGTAGCATTCTTTCTTTACGTTTGGCAGCAATTCTTTCTTGGCGAAGTCTCTTCTTTTCTCCTGAACAGATTATACTTTAGAAATATGTCGTGGATAAAATTCCATAACGTCATCCAACTAAGTCTAAAACAAAAATGTATGTTTACTTTCTTCCTAAGCTTCTCTATACGATAATTCACTGGAGAATAATGTACATAAATGACTGCTTGTGCCTCTTCAAAATTTTAAGAGGTTTTGCCACTCAAAAGTCATCCATTTCAAGCATCAAAATTCAAGGATTCAAAACCACCAGAAGCCCATACCATGCTTCCGTTCATCAACTAAGAATTTTAGAAGTGGAAAACAAAATTGCAATCTTACATATTACTCATGAAACTCTATATCTTAGACATAAAACATTCAAATGCACGTGTCACTTATCTAATTATCCCCAATCCCCAGTACATGTTCCAATCAACCAACCAGACATCATGAAATCAAGAATTCAAAAGCATACAGGTCTTTTTAATCTTATGCAGGGAGATTAGTGATCTCATTATCACTATAACTGAAAAAAATTAATACTTCAGATTTATATGGTAATCATGCAAGCTGTTAATATTACCATGAATTTTCTTGGAAGCTCTACTCTTTTGAGCCTGCGAAGGCCAAGAATGAGGAAATTGTCCGGCATGCTTCTTTCCAGCAGAAACAGTTCTTCTATCCTTCAAAAGTGTCAGGGGTCTAGAATCTACAAAATGTTTCTTCCATGGTTGATCTTTCTTCATACCGTATTCCAAGGAAGCTTGTTGAAGGGTCATTCCACCAAACTTCTCCAAAGCCCCATCACAGCAACTGCTAGAAGAACTACTATCGTTTGACTCATCCAATGTTGGCTCTATCAACCATTTTGCATCTATAATGTGATCACTACCACCAATTCCATCAAGGTAATCTTCAGCAACTTCATCATCAATGTCTGAATCACTGTCAGAGGTATCTTCTTCAGAATTGTCACTTTCAGTTGACTTCACTAGTTCTTCTGAGTCATAACCTTGTGAACTTTCTTCATCCTGTGACCCATCATTATTATCATCATCACTTTCATAATCTGAGATATCCTGAGTGAATAATTTAAGACCTCCAATTGACAGAAAACCTGAATTCCTGGCAGGAGGCACCTTTGATGGCAATTCTTCTGTCCTGTGACTGCCTAATTCACAGTTGATCCCCTCTTTTGAAACAATATTCTCTTCAAGGGTTAATGAGTCTAAAACTAAAGCTGATTGGGGATCAATATGTTCAGCCCCAATACTATTCTGGTTTTCATCTTGTTCATCAGAGAACCCCAATCCTCTATGTGAGCAGTCACCCAAAACAAACTCCGAACCATAACTATAAGTATATTCCACATTGTTGGGTTTTGAAGGAGGAGTTTGGTCAATATGAGCAATAATTTCATTCTGTTTGGAATCCACCAAAACCAAAGGCTGCAGCAACTGATCATGACCACAGTCTTCACTGTTGTTACCAGCACATGATACCTCCTATCAAAATACAATTACAAACAAATGCAACGCAAATTACTATGAAGCTACTAAGAACATAGTTCCTCTAAACTTTAAAAAAAAAAAAAAAAATCACATTTAACAAGAGGCATAAGATAGATAGCCTTTGCAAATCACGATAATTCAAATGTACTTCCAAAAGGTCATTGAGTAAAGCAAATAATTTTGCTAATTCTCACATATGAAAACCAAAAGAAATTTAATTCTCTTCTCATTTCAAAATTTAAAACAACACTAAAAGCAGTGTATGCAGTTTAAATATAGTTAACAGAGTAAATAAGCAAATGCCTTTAGAGAAAACCCTTGTATGGGTAGTATTACCATTTCTCTTCAAATCTTGCAAGCCTAACCAATGCGTGTTTATTTTCTTTCCATGGAATAAAAAACGAAAAATGTACAGAGATAAAAGCTTTTAGCGGCATAACATACCTGTTTATCAACCGAAGGATAACTGTATCCAATAGCAGATCCAGAAGATCTTTCACCACCTCTACTTCTTGACGTAGAGGCCTCTGCTCTATGAACATTGCCACATTTGGAACCGGATTTGTTGTTTTTCAGGCCAGCATTATTTTTACCTGCAACCCAATTCATATTACATTTCGTAAACCAAAAACAAAAAAAAGAATAATCAGAAAAAATGATAAAGAGGACCTGGATTACGTGCGGAGGGCGAGGGCGAATCTAACTGCCAATCCGACAAGAACCCACCGTCGACGAAGAGTGCATCTTTAAAAGAACCTCTTCTGCGGGTTCTTTGCTTGTTTTTGCCGTTGCCGTTTCCGTTGCCGGCGCTGTGAGTATTGGATCTTCTTCTTCCTCTGGTTCCACCACCCATTGTTGAATCGTTACCTTGGAGCTTTGGCTTTTGAGCTTATTGTGAAGAATAGTGAGGTATCTATTTCTTCTGGCTATGGCCGTGGGGAACAAGGAACTTGGCGTGTGGCCTAGACATGCGAGGCGTACGGTTGCATCTGGACCGTTGATTCTAGGTTTCAATGGCTGTGGAAGGAATGGAAGGAGATTCTCAGAAGCTTCAGAGGAAGACGTGTACGGTTCTGGATTGATGTTGTGGAGAAGAAGATAACCGAATACCCGAAGAATAACCCGACCCGATCGCATTTGGCCTCACGAATATTCTCGCCTTGCTCTTTATTGTTATTATTAGGCCAAAAGTTATCTTTTGGTCCCTCACGTTTGCTCAAAGTTCTGTTTTGGTCCCTCAAATTTTTTTTGTTCCGTTTTTATCACTCATATTTGCTCAACGTTCCATTTTGGTCCCTCAAGTTTTTTTCGTTCTATTTTAGACCCTCATGTTTGCTCAAAGTTTTGTTTTGGTCCCTCAAGTTTACAAAAAGTGTCACCATTAGCCCCTGACCTTTCGATCCACTTTTTTCGTTAAAGAAAGGAAACAAATTAACTTTCATATCTCAAAAATTTTGTTCTTTCGCATTAAGGTCCTTCCTCTTTGAGTGATCAAAACGGAACAAAAAAAACTTGAGGGACCAAAACGTTGAAATTTTAATAGAAAAATTTGAGGGACCAAAATGAAACCTTTGTCATAGTTATGGGACCAAAAGTGCACTTAAGCCTTTAAATTTTAATCCATCTAAACTGTTGACAAAAAATATTGGCATCATGCTGATATCAACATTTTTTTAAAGTACAATTAACGCAAAAATATTAAAATTTTAGAAATATAATTGACACAAATATGAAACTTTGAGATATAATGACACCAAAATAAATAAGAAAAAAAATTACCTGTCATGTCATCATTTTTTGTTAATGATTTAGACTGTGTTAAATTTTGGGATACAATTGAGACAAATTTAAAAATTAAAGGGTATAATTGACAACAACAAAAATTTAAAGATACAATTGAGACTTACCTCATAATTTAGGGGTACCAGTAATATCTTTTGCCTTTCTAACTCTAAAAGAAAGTGAAAATATATTACACTGAATTGCTCATGGATTTTATTAAAGGTATTATACCACATAAATTTAGAGTAATTCTTAACTAAATGATTAAAAATAATTTATTTAATACAACATCAAAAAATTGATTTTCATTTTTTTCATTAAAGTGATTTTCCTTTATAATAAGACCAAAATATAAGAAAGAAGAACTAATTGTGTTCCTCAAGTCATTCCATAATTTTCTTAATCTATTAGTATTTTGTAGATGAAATTTATTTCTCAAAATCCATAAAAAAAAAACGATTATATTGAAAATAGGCATGAAAAACAGTAAGTGTGAAGGGAAGATCTCTATCTACCAAGCTTTGAGATCCTCACTGAAGAAGCAAGGACAATGGCGAGGGACAATGAAGAGCCAATTCAGAGTGTAAATAAAAGATAAGTTTCATGAGTAATTATATTCCAAAAAAATAAAGGCTCATTTACAAGGATATTTTCATGAGTCAAAAGTCAAAGAAACATCCTAATTTTTGGTGGCATGCTCCAACGCCAAACAGATTTCCCAAAATCTCTCCCTATCGTAGTTATTTTAAAGCTTTAATTGTTGTTGGTAAGGTGACTTCAAAGTGAAAGTATCATCAACATTGTGCCTCGAAACAATTCCATCATTTTAATCCCCTAACGAAATGGTTATACATCTAATAATGAGTAAATTAGCATTTTGGTCCCTGAATTTTACAAGCGCTGGCAGTTAGGTCTTTGGATTTTTGAAATTGTACAACCCGGTCCCTGAATTATGCAAATGTTGAGCAAATTGGTCCTTCCGTCATCCAAGTGTTACAAAAAATCTGATGTCGCACAGATGGAGGCTGACGTGTTCCGATAAGTGCTAATGTGGTCGTTAACTACCACGTTAGCACCGATTAAANTGACGTGTTCCGATAAGTGCTAATGTGGTCATTAACTACCACGTTAGCACCGGTTAAACACAAAAAAAAAAGCCTGCCACGTGTGTAATTCTCGCCACATAAGCATAAGAATAAAAAAAGAGGCACTCTTTTACAATTTGGTCCCTGCGTTTCATTTACTTAAATTATAATTAGAAAAACTTTTTGGTCCCTAAACCCTAAAACCCAAAACCCTAAAAGAAAGAACCCCTAAAACCCTAGCCATCTCTGACCCTAAAATTTTCAAGGAATAAGTAGTACAAAAAGGCAAACATATTTAGATCATCTGAGGACATGTTTGTACAATTATGCAGTACAGTGAAGATGATGGACAAAATGAAGAAGATGAACAGTGAAGATGAGGGTCTCAAGCAATCTCTTCGATCTGCAATGTCATTAATGAATTCGTTTAGGGTCTCAAGAAATTTCATCTCTTCGGTCTCTTCATTTTACAATTTCATCAACGAATTTGTTGAGATTTAAGAAATGAGATTTCAGAGAGTGATGATTTATGTTTGGGTAAAGTATCGTATGTATAGGTTGTGTCAATTTGAAGCAGACGGTGTCGGTGACGCCGGTGGTGGACCACTCCGGCGTGTTTCGCGGCAATGCGTGATTGGGTCATTGAATGAAGGAGTTTGTGGGATTTGGATAATAGTAAGAAGAAGACGAAGAAGAAGAGTGAGTCAGAGAGAGGAATTAGTTGTTGAAATTGCATATCGAAGAGATTGCTTGAGACCCTCATTTTCACTGTTCATCTTCTTCAATTTGTTCATCATCTTCACTGTTCGGCATAATTGTACAAATAGGTCCTCAAATTATCTAAATATGTTTGCCTTTTTGTACTATTTAGTCCTTGAAAAATTTAAGGTCAGAGATGGCTAGGGTTTTAGGGGTTCTTTCTTTTAGGTTTTAGGTTTTAGGGTTTAGGGATCAAATTATGGGTTTAGGGTTTTAGAGTTAAGGGACCAAAATTATGATTTTATAAAAGTCAGGGACCAAATTGCAAAAAGAGTGCCTCTTTTTTGGTTTTATTCTTATGCTTGTGTGGCGAGAATTATACATGTGGGAGACTTTTTTTGTGTTTAATCGGTGCTAACGTGGCAGTTAACGGCCACTTAGCCTCCATCCGTGCCACATCAGATTTTTTGTGACACCTGAGTGACAGAAGGACCAATTTGCTCAACGTTTGCATAATTCAGGGACCGGGTTATACAATTTTGAAAATCCAAGGACCTAATTGCCACCGCCTGCAAAATTCAGAGACTAAAAGGTCAGTTTACTCATCTAATAATAGATAAAACGAAGTTGGTAATGAAGTCTTTGAATTTTTCTAAGTACCATTGACCATCTAATAAACATAGTTCTCAATAGACTTGCAATATGAAATCCATCGATCACACTAAAATCTGATATTCCTTTGCCATCAAGGGTTGACCCAGTTGGTAAGGAGTTGACTCATAACTCACAAGATCGTAAATTCGATTCCCATTGTCGATGTGAGGGTCTTGTTGGTAGGCGATCTGTAAGTACCTTTATAAGCCCTCATAAAGCCTGGAGGTCTGCCTTGGCCTTGGTGAGCCTCCGGGGCCCAACTCACCTAAACTTTGATTTTACCAAAAAAAATCTAATATTCCTTTCATTTCCAATGCGCCAAATACTACTCTCAATGAAATCCGACCAAGCATCAGAAATGTTTGTCCAAACATTAAAGCAATTGGGATATTGAAAAAGAAAACTCTAGTCTTGTTTGCGTTGACTTTTTCACTAGACATTTAGCATAATACATTTAAACAATTATTAATGATAGAGTCCTAGTCAACAAAAGCTTCAGCAAGCAAAATAATGTCATCAGTAAACAAAAGATGAGAAAAATATGCCCTTCACACCTAAGCTTGATGGGTCTACAATTACCTTTTTGTATTTTAGAAGTTATGCAGTGGGTGGTTGAGACATTCCATAAAAATCACAAAAAAGGTAAGGTGATAAGGGGTCTCGTTGTTTGATACATCTGGACAAGGTAAAAGTTTAAGTGTGGTCATCATCCTTCTTTGATATGCAAATATATCCTTTTTAATCATTTTATTCTTTCTTTTCTTTTTCATTTATATCATCTGAAATAAGGATCTCAACCATATATGTCATGCTCATCAAGACTCCTCAAACGGATCCCTCAATTAAGCACAACAAAGATTTTTTTTTTCCTATCAGACAACTACAGAAATAATGTTGAATTACAAATTGGATACGACATACCAGAGTTCTTTGAAATGGATGGGCCATGGCCTATTCTCTATCAAAATTGTCACAAAAGGGATAAACCATCAAGATGACTTTTTGCTCCCTCGATGGTTTCCAATGGCCTTTAGCAAAGGACGTGTAGATTGTTCAAATAGGTTAAAAAAACTTTGCATTTGACTTCCTTGGTCTCATTTATGCGCTTTGTTTCCAGTAAATTTGTGGCGCTACACACATAGGTTCCCTCGAAAATATTTTTATGAAATTCGCTCATTACTCTGATTATATTGATTATAACCCCCAATGCCTTGGTTAGTAAATTTCACTCCCCCTCTCTTAGCCAAGTTTTACATAATCTAATTCATTTAATCTCACCGTGTTCTCAGGTTCCTATCATCAAGAGTAAATGTTATTATTTCTCTCTCATAAATTCGCGCAACGAAATACTTATACTTAGTTTCTTATGACATTTCAATATATTTAGTGTTTCAACAAAGACTTTTTCATTTAAAATTCTCCTAAAATGAACAAAAGCTTTAATATTTTATATAAATAGATATGTTATGACATTCAATGCTTATAAAATGTTATAAGGAATTCTCTGTATAGTTTATGGGAAGAAATTGTCGAAATGCTAAAAGATAAAATTTTTTTTTTGACACTATCCATTTGATTTAGTCAAATCTGATTAAACCCTTGTAATAATGCCTATAAATATATAAGATTTCATTTTCTATGAATGTTATATCTCAAACAAAAAATATAGATTTTTTTATTGTGCTAATAAAAATTGTTCAGACTACCCTTGGAAGATAATGATCCATATCCATGGGGAATACTACAGTCTATAGGCAAGCCCATGGTACATGAAGTCCTAAATTTGTATGGGCACGGACTAGGACTATTTCATTTCATTGTGTCAAACCACAATTCTTGCTTCCTTCGAGCTGCTCGTTTATCTGCTACAACCAAAACCATAGTAGATGCTATCTTTTTTTGAGCCCTCTTACCTAATGACATCACTATCCAATACACTGCCTACTACTGCTACACCCACAATATGAACCCCACCTCTTCCTCTATAAGTGTATTCACAAATCTTGTGGATGTCCTTGAAGCCTCCTTAATAGAATTGCAAGGTTTGGCTTCAAGGGCATCAACAAGGTTTGTGAATGCACTTGTGGAGTATAAGGCAGGGCCTCCATTGTGGGTGTATGTATTATTAGTAGTAGTAGGCAATGTATTAAATAATGATGTGGTTAGGTTAGAAGGCTCTTGAAAAGATAGCATCTACAATGATTTTGGTTGTAGCAGACAAGCGAGTAGCTTGAAGGGAGCAAAAGTTGTGGTTTGACACAAAGAAACTAGATAGTTCCATTTGGTGCCCATACAAAGTTTCATGTGCTATGGATTCGTCTATAGACTATAGTTTCCCACATAGATATGGATTATAATCTTCTAAAGGGTACCCTACAAAATTTTAATTAGCATTATAAAAACTTCTATATTTTTGTTTGAGATAGAACATCTGTAGCACATGAAATCCTTGATATTGATATGCAGTCTTACAAAGGTTTGATCAAATTTGACTAAAGCAAATGGATTGTTTTCAAGAAAAAATAAATTATCGTTTAGTCATTTCAATAATTTCTTCCCATATATAAATTATATAGAGAATTTTTATAACATTATAAAAACATTAAACATCAAAACACATATATTTTTGTTATATATTAAAGCTTTTCATCATTTTAGCTGACTTTTGAATGAGAAAGCCCTTATTCAAAGATAATTTATATAAATATACAAGAAACAAAGCTTGAATATCTCTTTGCAGAATTTATGAGAGAGAAATAATAATATTTACTCTTGATGATAGGAACTCAAGAGCATAGTGAAATTATATGAATTAAGTTGTGTAAAACTTGGTTAAGAGAGGGGAAGAGAAATTTACCTACCAAAGCATTGGGGGTTATAATCAACATAATCATAGTAATGAGCAAATTTCATAAAAATCTTTTCGAAGGAACATATGTGTGTAGCTCTACAGATTTAGCACATAGATGAGACCAAGAAAGTTAAATACAAAGGTTTGTTTACCTATTCGAACAACTGGCATGTCCTTTGCTAAAGCCCATTGGAAGCCATTAAGGGACAAAAGGTCATCATTATGGTGTAAATTGCTTATGTGGCAATCTTGATAGAGATTAGGCCACTGTTCATCCATTTTACAGAACTCTGGTTTGTTGTATTCAATTTGTGGTCCAACATTACTTCTGTAGTAGTGTAAAAGGGAAAAAAAATTCCCTATCACATGCTTTCGTGAGGGATTCGTTTGGGGGGTCTTGATGAGATTGACGTATATGATTGAGATTATTACTTCAACTGATATAAATGAAAACAAGAAAAGAAATAATAAAATGATCAAAAAAGGGTATATATATTTAAAGAATGTGTACTAGAAGACAAAGAAATTGGGAAGAAGGATACTAAGAAAGAGGGAAAGAAAGGCTTGCAAGTTGTGTTGTGACGGAGAAAAGAGAAGAGAGGGGTTATATAGGAGAGGGAGTGAGAGAAAGAGAGAAAAAGCTTCAGAAGAGACAATGGTTAGGTGAGAACATTAATACTTCTGATTCGTATTAATGTCCATATTAATTGAAACAGATTTTACTTATTAATGTCCATATTAATTGAAACTGATTTTACTCATATTAATTG